>WSYH01012240.1:0-19183 GCA_036426205.1 Ascaphus truei | reverse complement strand
GACCGGAGCATGTATGTAAAGTGAAAATGTACTTAAAGTGAAGCACTCCCTTTTTCCCACTTTTGATGCACACATACATATATTGTCATATACGTGCATAACTGATGTAAATAACGCATGTGTAACAGGCTCTATAGCCTCCCCGCTTGTGCACAGCTTCGGTACAGGTAGGGAGCCAGTATTGCTGTTCAGGACGTGCTGACAGGCGCATGTGTGAGCTGCTGTTTGCCTATTGAGCGAAATGTACTTACTCGCGAGTGTACTTGAAGTGAGTGTCCTTAAAGCGGGGTATGCCTGTATATATATATATGTCTTAGGCAGGTCTGCAACCCCGCCTTTCCCCATTATCACCCAGCATACAGCACTTCCACTGCAGCAAGGGATTCTGGGAAATGACATGCAAATGAGCACACAGTATATATACTATATACATATATATATATAGGCAGGATGAAGCCACTGTAAAAATGAATGGATGAAGGGTGGGTATCGGGGCATGGTGGCTCAACCCCTTAATTACCTTTGTGATAATTAACCGATAAGGTGAATAAGGGGTTAAGTGAAATCACAAGGTATTTGCTATGTATTTTTTTGGCTACGGAGGACAGAGGGCCCTTACTGATGGAGGGGATTCATATTGCTGAGGTTAGTAGAGCTGTATTTATTTTATTAGGCTACAGCATCGACACACTTTATTCGAGCAAATGCCCAGTTTGTACCTGGCAGATACCTGGAATGCGCCGCTCCTCACCTCTGACAAGCCCCGTTGCGTTTGCCTTCCCAGCCACGGTCCATGCCAGGCTGACGGGGGCCTGATCTGTTAAATGATAATGATAATGATCAGGATTTAATAGGCTGCAATGCTTAGCGTGTCCACCAGATGGCATAAATTCATGAATTGTAATGCAGTATATATATATACAGTACTGTATATACACAGTATATATATATATATACTGTATAACAACAACCCCTACAAGCCCTAACATACAGTACTGTACACATACAGTACTGTATATGCACATACATAAATGATACTACTGTACTCTCTGCGCAAACATCGGCACATTAAAAATTATTTTAAATACATTTTTATTGATAGTGTACATGTGCAGGGGTTCTCCGGAGCTGAACCGCGTTGGTTTCAGGTCTGGGGACCCCCTGCTCCCCGAGATACAGCCCCCTTTATGAGGTGCCGGTATCCCTCTGCTTGGTTTAAAGTTCCCGATCACGTGATCGCGGCCTGTAAACCAAGCAGAGCAGAGGGATACCGGCACCCCCTAGGCTGTTACGGCCACGATCACGTGATCGGGACCTTTAAACCAAGCAGAGGGTAACGGCACCCCCCTAAAGGGGGCTGTATCTCGGGGAAGCAGGGGTCCCAGACCTGAAACCAACGCGGTTTGCGGTTCTGGAGACCCCCTGCACATGTACACTATCAATAAAAATGTATTTCAAAGTATTTATGTCATTTATTATTATTTATTATATTTATTATTTATTTTTTGGGCGGCTGCTGTGTGTGTGGTATTTTTTTATTGTGGGTAGCGGGGGTGGGTGAATGGGGTATTAGCCCCAACGGTGCTTTTTAGGGCTTGCGGGGGGGTAGCGGGGGGCCTTAACCCCTTCATGACCGTAGCGTATTAATGCTACGGTCGTGAAGGGGTTAAGTGCACCCGCAACCCCCCCCGCAAGTCCTTAAACTCACACCAAGGGCCAAATACCCCCTCCACCCATCCCCCTACACACAATAAAGCGGGCACGTGGGTTAACCCCTTCATGCCTTAGCGGCTATCCACTATGGTAATGAAGCAGCATTTCTGTATTTTTATAATATTGAGCAGGAGCAGGGGGGTCCCTGAGCATTAATTTTGGCTCAGGGAAACCCCCTGCTCAGTTGTACAATATTATTAAAATACAGAAATGCTGCTCTTTACCATAGCGCATAGCCGCTAAGGTAAAGAACGAGTGTTTTTATACTGTATACTGTATGTGTTTTATTGATACTGTACATGTGCAGAGGGTCTCCAGAGCAGAACCGCACTGGTTTCAGGTCTGGGGACCCCTGCTCCCCGAGATACAGGCCCCTTTAGGGGGTGCCGGTATCCCTCTGCTCTGCTTGGTTTACAGGCCGCGATCACGTGATCGGGACCTTTTAAACCAAGCAGAGGGATACCGGCACCTATAAAGGGGGCTGTGTATCTCGGGGAGCAGGGGTCCCCAGACTGAACCAACGGGTTCAGCTCGGAGACCCCATGCACATGTACACTATCAATAAAAATGTATTTAAAATAAATTTTTAATGTGCCGATGTTTGCGCAGAGAGACAGCAGCGGATCTCTCTCTGCTGCAAACACACATCTCGCCCCCGCCGCCCATTACAGTTAGTATCATTTATGTATGTGCATGTATGTTAGGGCTTATAGGGGTTGTTTATACAGTGTGTATATATATATATATAATATGCAAATATAGCTGTATGCTCATCTGCATGTATTAGGCCAGTCTGCAACCCCGCCTTTCCCCATTATCACCAGCATACAGCACTTCCACTTGCCAGCAAGGGATTCTGGGAAATGACATGCAAATGAGCACCACAGTGTCACTTTTTGCTCAATAACCATTTTTAACATGGTTCCCTATAGGCTTAAGCTTGCTGCATGGTCACAGCTTAGATCACAGCAGACAGAGTTAAGGTGCATACCCAGAAAACCACCCACAGACAGCTGTTTCGACCTTGATGGGTCTCATCAGGTGGGGTTATTTTACTGGGAATGGCAGAAGAGAGGCTTATGGGATAGCCAAACCATAATACTGAGTTAAGTTATGGTGAGTAAAAAAAGTGACAAAAACCCTCCACAGGAAAGCAAGATATGCAAATATAGCTGTATAGACATCTGCATGTCTTAGGCAGGTCTGAACCCCGCCTTTCCCCATGTATCACCCAGCATACAGCACTTCCACTGCAGCAAGGGATTCTGGGAAATGACATGCAAATGAGCCACATGTGTCAGTTTTGCCTCAATAACCATTTTTACATGGTTCCTATAGGCTTAAGCTTGCTGCATGGTCACAGCTTCGAGCACAGCCAGGGTTAGGTGCGATACCAGAAAACCACCCACAGAGCAGGGGTTGCAGACCTGCCTAAGACATGCAGATGAGCATCCAGCAGATATTTGCATATTGCTTTCCGTGTGGAGTTTTTGTCACTTTTTTGTATCGACGCAAAACGGTAGACGCAGGAGAGAGAGAGAGAGAGGAGAGGAGAGAGTAGAGAGAGTAGAGAGAGAGAAGAGTAGAGATGAGAGAATAATATAGTATATATATATTGATATATATATAGATAAATATATATATATAGATATATATATGATATATATATATATATACTGTGTATATACAGTAACTGTATTATATATATACTGCATACAATCATGAATTTTATGCATCTGGTGGACACGCGAAAGCATTGGCAGCCTATTAAATCTCTGATCATTATCCATTTAACAGATCAGGCCCCCGTCAGACAGGCATGAACCGTGGCTGGGAAGGCAAACGCAATGGGGCTTGTCAGAGGTGGAGGAGCGGCGCATTCCAGGTTAGCTGCCAGGTAACAAACTGGGCATTTGCTCGAATAAGTGTGTCGAGCTGTTAGGTAGGTAGTCGAGAACATGAGAGGGCAGTAGGAAGGTGTTCTGGTAAGTGAGTCTGCCAAGGGGCCAAGCTATCATGTTGTCCATTATAATCCACAGTGTTATTCCTATGCTTCTTAAGCAAGTGTGTCTAAGGGGGTCTTAAAGGGTGGATAGAGAGGTTGCTATTCGGGTATTGAAGGAAGGGCATTCCAGAGGTGGGGGCAGTAAGTGAGAAAAGGTTAAGGAGGGAGAGGCTTTAGATACAAAGGGGGGTAGAAAGAGACATCTGAGAAGGAACGCAAGAGTCGGGATGGTGCATAACGAGAAAATTAGGGCTGAGATGTAAGGAAGGGGCAGAGATAGAGTGTAAAGCTTTAAAAGTGAGGAGGAGAATTGAGTGTGTGATACGGGATTTGATCGGAAGCCAGGAGAGGGATTTCAGGAGGGGAGACGCGGAGACAGATTTAGGAGAGAGTAGAGTGATTCTGGCAGCCAGCGTGTTAGGATAGATTGTAGGGGGGGAGACAGGTGAGAGGCAGGAAGGCCGGACAGCAGGAGGTTACAGTAATCAAAGATGGGAGAGAATGAGGGCCTGAGTCAGAGTTTTAGCCGTCGAGCAACTTATTCCGTGAAGGGTCTTCCCAACGCTTTCAAATGGCAGATGTCTTTATTAAGGACATTTTTTCATTCTCCATGGGGTCCCACAGATCATAGTTTACGATCGAGTATCACAATTCATTTTAAGTTTTGACGCTCTTTCTCAGCAATTAGGTATCTCACTTAATTTTTCCTAGGTTACCACCCAAACCAACGGTTAGCGGAGAGAAACAACCAGTCACTAGAGCAATGCATCGATGCTTTTGTCTCAGCACACCCAGGATGACTGGACTGACCTGCCTTGGGCCAAGTTCGACACAATAATCTGCGCAGTGGAGTCACTATGGAGTCGCCCTTCGTCAATATGGGGTTTAATCCATCTCTGTTCCCATTGCTACACCCAGATGCTGGGGGACCAGCAGCACGACATGCATGTGTGGTTACAAAACTCTTGGAAAAGAATTCAAGAGAATCTTAGGAGGGCAACTTCCAGACAGAAGATGCAAGCAGATGTCATCGACGGAAGATTTCAGAATTACAGGCCGGGAGACAAGGTGTGGCTTTCATAAAAAAATATTCACTTCAAGGTCCCTTCTCTCCAAATTGGGCACACAGAGGTTCATCAGACCTTTATCGCCGTGGGAAAAAGTGAACCCGATAGCATACCAACTACGCCTCCCCTCATCTATGAGAATTCCATCAGTGCTCCACCTCATGCTTAAACCGGTTATCCAGGACCTCGTTCCCCTGGCTCGCCCTCGTCTCCGGGACACTCTCCGTGGAGGGCCAACAGGAGTTCGAGGTGCAATCCGTGTTGGACTTCCAGGATCACCAGAGGAGCTCTTGCAATACCTGGTACATTGGAAGGGTTTGGACCAGATGAACGTTACTGGAAACATTGACACGTTCTACATGCTCCCAGACATCATCCGGTCTTCAACTCAAGATACCCGCACAAGCCTTCCTGAGATGCCCAGAGCGTCGCTCCTCAGGGGGATCTATGTCAGGATCGTGGACCAAGGCGCGCGCTCGGTGCGGTCTCCACTTACCCGAACCCCGCGAGATCACATGCCTTGCTTCCCCCACTGCCTGCGACACGTCTCACAACATCTACTGGTATCAGCAAAGGAGCATGCGCAGACCCCGCCGCTGGAGGAAATACGTCCCTGCTGGTCCTGCCTCCAGGCTACGGCCACACGGTGACGTCACTGGCATGCAGAACGCACACGCTATAGTGCTCGGCGCACACGTGCCAAAAATCATCTCTGGCTTCAGGGCTATTCCCCACACCTGCTGCTTGACAATTTACCAGCCCATCAGTGAGGAATACTGGTGAGTCTCATCCCAGGCTGCAGCTCATTGGACCATCTCCCTTTACATGATCAGCCAGCCCTCTTGGCAACTTGGCTGAGCGTAAACACTTCTTCTGTGCAAAGTGCTTATTGCATTCTTGGCCTCTTTGCAATGAACCCGTGTCTGTATCCACGTCCTGTCTTGTCTGACCTTGGCTTTTCTGGACTCCGCTCTTCTCTACTCCTGACCCGGCTTACCAACGACGATCCGCACCTCTCCAACCTCGACTACGGCAAAGTACCTATGACGATCCGCACCTCTCCAACCCCGACTTCGGCAAGTAACCTTTGACCATCCACAACTTCCAACCCAGATACGGTAAGTATCTGCTACCATTCTGACCTCTCCAACCCCCGACCCTGGTTACCACGACCAATCAACACTCGGATGCGCTCTCACGGCTGGGGGTCTGTGTTTGTCAATCCCCACTCGGACCCGTGGTCGGGCGCCTGTTGGTGGTGAGCACTCCATTGCACACCGCATTGAAAGCAGGGAGAACTGGAGGCTAAATACTAAAAATCTAAATTTATTGAAGCATCATGCTAGAATGAAGACAAAAATGAGATAACTCTGACGCTTTCCCACCTTAGCTGGCGCTCTTTATCTAAGAGTATTTTCCACATGCTAAAACCAACCTTATATAGGGATGCATCCGGTGGAAGAGCTGCAATCACCGTGCTAATCTGCAGCCGGTTGTGAAAACAAAAACGGCACAATACAGAGAGCAACAAGGCTGCCACTCCCCCGTCAAGAACCACCGCAGAAAATTCGCGTTTTCACTTTTACCGAGCCACGCAAATTTTCATAACAACAAAGCTCCGTTCTTTCTTAGAGGGAAACGTGCGTTGGGCATGTTAGGTACGTCATCAGACACCGCTATGGGTCGTTTTAGTTGAATATGGTGGGACTATTTCTTAATAGCTGAGATATTTAGAGGGGTTATTTTGTCAGGTTCAGTCAGCTTGTTATTACCATTCTGATACTCTGTACCACTGGAATTTGGCAGCCTACTTGATCTTCTGGCTGTCCTACTATCAACCATTTACCAGCTTACCTGGCATACTAGGCTACTAAATTACCATTATATACTACCTTATATGCACTGTGGCCATTGCCAAGATTACTGATATTTGTACCAATGCTATAATACCTTGGGTACATGATACACTTATTAGTAGTGACTTTATTATTATTATTATATTATTATTATTAGTATTATTATTAGTATTATATTATTATTCTATAATGAGCTATCATTGTCATCAGTTTAGTGCTGCTTCATCTATATATTAATGCCGCCGACATCACTAATAATTATTCATCCAGGTGGATTCACCTGTTAAATATCACCTACGGGTGTTTATCCTCATTACTGTATTAGCAATGTATTTCCCTCAGGGTTAACCCCACTATTATGTGATCACATGTATGGTCATCACTATAGGGGTCATGCGACCTATGCAATATTATTGATCTATTGCAAGTAATATAGGCCTGTTATACCATATTATCTCCCATTGTGATGGTATCTATAACTACCGTCCATTTAATGTAGCTCATTGGCTTCTTACTCTGGTATATTCACAAGTTAAATTAAAGAAGTTTTGGTGGCTACGCGTCTTCACGCTCTATTACTTTAACATCACTGTTCATATAATAATACAGTGATATATGTTTATGTTTATACCCTCCTTAATAAAGTTAATTTTATGTTTTTTGGGTGCAACAAAGTGGAATCTTTTGAGATCACCTCTGTGCATTCTATTTTTGTTTTCTTTTAATGTAATGAATGCATTTTTCCCCTGAAAAAACAAGTGAATCAGTTAGAAATAATGTTATATCGGTTTAGACGAAGAAAATCAGGTTAAGCTTACGAAGGTGTTGCCTGTGTTCTGAACCTGATAAATACTACAGATATAGTAGTCTAATGTAGGTATCTGGTTACTAAAGTCTCCCGGCTGCAAAATTGGGTCAAGTACAGTGCAAAGAAGAGTACCATATTTCTCAAGAAAAGGAATTCATTCAAAACAAACTTTTTTTTTTATCTTTGATAACCTGGTGCAATTCTTTTGCATAATTTTTGCACTCATTTCCCAACTGGAGTCTTTAGTAAATAATCCCTATGAATTAAGTGGATTGTTGAGCAAAGAGCTATTTCAGCTAAAGCTTGTTAGCATCATTTATTAAGCACTTTTCTCCAATTTTCCCAATATAATGCGTTGGACGTTGTCAATAGTAAGGGTTAAGGAGAAGTTACAAAACACACATTATAATGTAATGAATCGTATAGGAATTCTGCATTAGTGTTTTAATCTTTTGCCTTTCAGAGAAGTGCCAGAAAGGTTTTCCAGGTCCGAGAAAGCATACATTTCCTGGCAAGCAATCTCTGCAAACTGCATTACATAAAAACAACATTTTCTTTGGGTTGAGACATCACCTAAATAGTTATTGTGTATGATACTGTATATAACAATTTTAAACATGTGGTAATGCAACAGGGCTAAGAAATGATAGTAGCTGACTATAATAACATTAACATTTCCATTAATAAACAATCATGATTTATTGTTTTTTTTTTTAGATTGGCAATGCCAAATATATCAACTTCTGAACAAGCAAATAATAAACAGATGAGTTTTGGCTATGATATTGCCAAGGAGTTTATTCTTGGTGAAGAGATGAATGTAAAGTATTTGGTTGAGCGGGTTTGATCAGCAGATAATTCAGAGGTGAGAAATTAATTGTATGTTATAGAGTCATTAATAACAATAATCATGGGTTCTCAAAATAGATATAAGCTATTTTTATAAGACATTACTCATTGTCTGTAGGAGAGACAATTAAAGACATTGTAAAACATTTGTTTTTTAAATTAGATCAGTTTGCTTTCTTTCACCTGCCAATATTATGTGGGCTGTGTATGATGAAACCCATAACTAAGGGCCATTCTAGTAGTATACTGTGTTTGTGGCCGTGAGCGTGCGTGACTATGCGTACGTGCGTGACTAATCGGTACGCGGTGCACGTGCGTGACTATGCGTACGCGCGTGTGCGGTCACGCTTTTTGTGGTATATAAGTCTGTGCTGCGGGACGGACGACAGCAGGGAAGGGTACTGTGTGTGTGTATGAATATGTGTATATATGTGTGTATGGTGTGTATTATATGTGTAACGGTTTATTCCCCCCCCCCCAATCGCAGATAGGTACCAATATGGGGAAAATCTACATATGTTACAGTGTGGTGCAATACCTGGTTAGACTCACAGGAGGCCTAACCTCCGCCACTGGGAGCCGTTGTGTATCCGGGACGTATGCTTACAGTGCTCCCACTGTGCAGGGATTCCAGGAGTATAGAATGACCCCTGACACAAGGACCCACAAAATAGGAAACACATACCAATGAAGTATATATATGTAACTGTTACTATATGGGCAACAAACATAAACACATCCATCACAAATAGCAACACAGCCGTGTGTACCCCTACCTGGCCTCCACTGCCGCAAAAACCCCAACGCTGTACACAAGTGTCCCAATAGTCCAGCAACCCACCCACTAGTCGTGATCAGCGCCTGATAAGGAAACCGATATGTGTAGGTTTACAAGTTGGTGGCACTGATAGAAATACCTGCCCGGGCTCCTGCGCTCCGGGTACAGAAAAACAGGAAAGAACCGTCTGCATCCAACGCTTGAATCGCAAGCAATGCTCCAACCAGATGATATCACCACACAGATAGTCTTATCTTGGTGATGCAGGTCTGATCCAGAAAATTGTCCACATGCTCCCTCCTTGACAGAGCACGCAGCAGCGTCTGTTACTCATTGACTAGCTACTGCTAAAGGGGCAACAGTCCATAGTGTTAAAAAAGCCACTTGCTCCTTACACACTACCCTCCCCTCCCTTCTCCAGCTCAACTAACTCTTACCTTGTCTCACCCCACAATGTATTCAGTGGCAGCATGAGAATCTGTAAGCCCTTGTGGCTGTGTGACTGCAGGTGACAGGATATAGGCAGTCCCAAGAGGCTGCGGGAGTTGGTGTAGTGTTCATCTGGGGCTTGTTGTCTATGAGGACAGCATGGGCGCCTCTTATATGGCCGCCCTAACCCTCCTTATCTGCGCTGCGCTTTAGACTAATTGCCGACCGCACTCTCCTGCACATGCGCTACATTAGGGGGCCCTGCAACCGGTAATGAGCCCCCCCAATTCCTCAACATACAAGCGCGATGACGCGGAACCCCCGCGCCAGTCGCAACATGACCGCCGGTACTCCTGGGGCAACTTGCGCATGCCACGATTTCACCGCACGATTCCCGCGCAACGGAACGTGACACAAATAGGCCAGCACCCTGGCACTGATGTCGCCGGGAAGCCCCTGCAAACTGCCTGATATGGTGAGTGGGGTGGATCCGCCTAATCTGGCAGGTATTTAGGGCCAGGGGGGGGGTACCTTGCACATATGTGAATTTTTATTTATTATTAATAAAAAACACATTTGTAAAAATAAAGATTTATAACATTTGTGCAGGACCACACACAATACCATACAAACACAACAATACATACACACACACACACACACACACATACCACACACATGCATAAAAGTACAACACAATTATACATACAAATTTCAGCAGCGGTTAGCAGTGAAAAAATCTTTATTTCCACTCTTCCCTCCGGTCGGGCCGTTGCATGCTCACTGCCGTGCGCCACGCCCAGTCCTAATATAGAAAGGCTGATATCTCAGCCATCCTATAATTGCGGCGCGCACACGGTTTGGCAGCAAGCGCGCACTGTAGAACAGTCCTAAGGAGAAGAGAGATGGAGGAAGGTAAAGAGTAGTGGTTTCTGAATTGGCCGGCACTAGACTGAAGATACCTGGGTGTCCAGCAAAATTTGATTAAGACAACGAAGCTGCAGAGAGCTTAGACAAAGAGAAAATAAAAAAAAACCCATACTAACTTTCACTCTTCCTCAAACAAATATTGACTCGTACGCTTCCAATTAAAAGGTCAGCCAGTGATCCACACTCCCTTGACTTAGCAGTGGTGGTGGTAAGTAAGTAAACACTTGGCCCTAACGTGGCATGTGAGCCTGGATGGGTGATTACTGTATATGTGGACTTATTCTAAAATAGGGGTCAGCACCGTGTCCTTTGACTTTAGGGCCAGGGCCATGATTCGGGTGGCGAGCGTTGATATCGGCTCGAGACACGATGACACAGAGAAACCAAAAGGGTTGAAAGGGGCCTAAAAAAGGGTGGCAGCCCCCTCCCACATATAGTGAATGTTACGATACAGTGGGGAACTCAGGAATAAAGTATTAAGAAGGTCTTATATCAATAATATGAAAAGCCAACTTTGATAGCTTTTAGGAAGTGACACCTACTGCCTGCAAATCCTTAGTGGGAAATATTTAAAAAAAACATTGAAAATGAGACCATGGGTTACAACAACGCAGCAGGATCTGATATGAACAAAAACAGATAACGCAAGAGAGAGACAAAGAGGAAAATATTGCAAAGTGGAGAAAGGGAAAATATAGTAAAAGAGAAGAGAAAGAGGGGAAGTGGTTCACTTAACACAGCAGAGAAGATCAAATATATACTTTAAGCCTAGTTTATATGGAATCTTTACCCAAACTTTGAAAACAATAAGATACTAAATGGAGGAGAAGGGATTTGTTGGCCTGGACTGGGTGGCCATTGCTCCGTGATTCTCAACTAGGGGTGTACGAATGTGTGTATCACAACATGTATGCGTAAGGGTGTCAACGTAAGAAACAGTCTCACTAAACTGCAACTCTAAACCATCGTAACAAAAAAGCAAATATGATCACGCAGTTGAGATTAAGGAAAACGAAAAGAAGGAAAAAACGTATAAAATATAATGTATATCTTACTTAAAAACATGGAAAATAAAAGGAATTATAGGAGGTATCTTTAGTGATTAAAAATCAAATGTAAAAAATGTTGAGAACACCTCCTTAGCTGTTTAATGACATGAGCTGTCTTAGTGAGGATCCAGCAACAGTTTATTAAGATTACACATTTTTCTTTTGTTGTAAGACGCTGTTGTTATTTTCTCTGTGTGACAGGGACCCTATATTAAAGAGAAAAATGTATGATGTTTGCACTGTATGTGTCTTTTTCTATATAACACCATCAATGTACATGGCAAGTTTCACGAGTTAAGTAAAACATGTGTGATAAATCAATCAATAACAAATAATACATAATGGAGTGCTTATCAGACAGTAAAGGTGACATTTAGGAGAACGGAGTTCTGACTACGAGAGCTTACAATCTAATGGTAGGTGAGAGAACGTACAGACACAGGTGTTTGGTAAGTCATCTGCAAGAGGCCAAGGATGATGTATGAGGTTGTTGTAAAGTATCTGCCACAGAGCTTATCATATGTTTCATTTAAGCAGTTTTGTTTGTAGGGGGTCGTAAAGGTGAATCAGAGAGGTGCTAGTCGGATATTGGGGGAAGGGCATTTCAGAGGTGTGGGGCAGTCAGTGAGGAATGGTTTAAGGGGGGAGAGGGCGTTAGATACAAAAGGGGTAGAGAGAAGATAGACGCAAGATCGGGATCGGTTCGATCGTAACATAGCGAGAAATTAGGACTCGATGTAAGAGGGGCAAGAAGAGTGTAAAGCTTTTTAAAAGTGAGGAGAATTGAGTGCGGTGATTCGGGATTTGATGGAAGCCAGGAGAGGGATTTCAGCAGGGAGAAAAAAACACCACCACCACTGCGGCAGATTAGGAAAGAGAGTAGAGGGATTCTGCAGCAGCGTCAGGATAGATTGTAGGGTGATGAATGTGAAGAGGCAGGAGGTCTGGAAAGCAGGGGGTTACAGTATCGAGACGGGAGGAGAATGAGGGCCTGTGTGAACGTATGTGCTCGCCACCAAAACCAGGACCCAGACCGCCAGGGCCGACGTGGTGGGGATAAGTGAAACACCGACCTGGAGCACAAAGCTGCGGTCTGAGTTGGACAGATCCGTAGTTGTGGGTAGCAGGTCTGGGTAGGAGGAGAAACAGACATGTCGTGTCAAGGCACGAGGTCAAGGCACGAGTGGACAGAAGCAATGGTCAGCGTGTCCCAGGCTGCGGTCAGCACCAGGAAGGTATCAGCAACAGGGTAGGCCTCGGAAGCAGGTATCAGGCTCTGGAAGCAGGATAGACATGTGAAGCAGGATAGACATCTGGAAGCAGGATTAGGCAATGGTGCAGGAGAGGCCTTTGGTGCAGGATAGGCTCTGGAACCGAAGAAGGCTCAGCACAGGAAGGAAGTCCTCAGGAGGCAGAGAAGCTCCAGCACAGGGGCTTCAGCATAAGGTAGGCACTCGGAACAGAGAAGGCTCTCAGCAAAGGAAGGCCTCAGAATAGCCACAGGCCAGGCAAGCAAACGCGCTTGTGACGAGCACAGGTTACAATGAATTATGCTAAGCCCCTTACTGGTGGAAGCAGAGTGACCTTAATAAGCAAGGAGAGCAAATAGGTGCAGAGACTGCAACAGGCGAAGAGAAAACAATGCAAGCTGCAAACTCACGTCCAGGAATAGCTGACAGTAACATCAGTCCAGGGAAGGTTTGCCATGGTAACCTCTACAGGCAGTAAGGGCACGTTCAGCAAAAAAAACTGGACAGAAATCCTTACACTATCCCCCCCCATTTCAAGGGGAGACCTCTGGGCGATCAGAACCTGGCTCGCTCAGGATCTTGGTGGATTCGAATTTATTCCGGAAATATCTCAGACAGGTAGCAAACGTATATGAGCACATCTCTGGGTAGAATGCACGAAACATGCTGTTCTTGATATGCAGAATGCATCACCGGAAGGACTCAGGCACCGGTGCACCAGCCTGTCAGAAGGCCGCAAGACGAGGATGCAAATCTCAGAATGAGTCCCAGAGACGAACTAAGAAGCAAAGATACAATCTTATCATCAGGGTCAGTCACACCAGTAGCAACTTATCTGGACAGTGATAAAGTTGTTTTCCTCATTGGATTGGCGACAGAGGAGGACCAGCACCCCATGGCAGGTGGGAATTGGAAAGCAATCATTCACGTGCGCAGCAACACTTGTCTTGGACGTGGGAGCCTTGGAATCAGTAAAGAATATCAGATAGTGCAAGGAACATCAGTGAGAAGTAAAGCAGAAGTTTTTGAGTCAGTAAGGTGGTACCTCAAACACTGTGGAATATTCAGTGACACTAAATTGGTCTGCGAAGGTGGGAATCCCGACTCAAAGGTGAACAGAGGTACTGTAGGGAAACACCCGTTTGCAGAGGAGGAAAACTAGTCTTTGTGTGGGACTATGAGAGAGTCAAGTAATAAGTACCTCAGACACTGCAGCAAACAATCAGTGGACAATTACTATGATGCGACCACGTATTCGAGCAAATACCACGTTTGTACCTGGCAAGATACCTGGAATCGGCCCGCTCATCCATCCTCTGGACAAGCCCGTTTGCGTTTGCCTTCCCAGCCATGGTTCATTGCTGGCTGAGGGACGGTGATATGGTATTAAATGATAATGATTAGGATTTATAGGCTGCAGCTTTCGAGCGTGTCTACCAGATGGACAAAATTCATGATTGTAAATGACAGTATATATATATATACTGTGCAGTTGCAGCCAGCGGATAAAATGCTTCAATCCCTGCTGGAAAATAACGCAATGCAACTCGGCAGAAAACAGTCACAAACCCTCAATACACCCGAGTAATACCCGAATTCGTGGGGACTAGCCGAGTATGAATAAATGTGCGCCCAGTGTAAACTTGTCCTTGAAATGGGGTCTCAATAGTCAATCACGGTTTAAAACAGGCCATGCTGATCAGTCAGGATGAAAGATAGGCTTGTACTTGAAGGTGCGGGGGAAGTCTGGATAGACATCAGAGTTCAAAGAGGAGGCAGGGATGTTGAGAGGTGTCGGGGGGTGCTAGGTGGCCATGGAAGATGGAATAGGAGTAAGTTGATCGCTTGAGAACAGAGACCCCCCTCGGAGGAGGACACTCTGGTTTGCCAGATTCAGACGTAGGAGCCTGCCCAGAGGCGAGACAATGACTGGGGGGAAGCGCAAGAAGCCAGCACATGTCCATTTGTCAATTCATATGTCTTGCCCAACGGGGACATCCCGAGCCAGTTTAGCCTGCCCCTTCCTTGATGTCAGCCAAGAGGTGAGGCCCCCATTTCAGTTGGCTAGTGGATTAGGGTTGCCACGCTCTGATGGTCGATCTCCTACCTCCATGCAAGGGGATTGTGCCCCAGCCGTAGAAGAACCAGACATTAGTGGCTTGTGGTTGCTGATGACTAGGGCAGGATTTTTTCAAATGTTGCTCTGTCACGAATAGACAGAGGCAAACCAGTTCATTTTGAAGCTAGGAAAGTTCGGCCTGTAGATACTACGTCAGACGCGAGGTCAAGTTCTTTTTAGAACTTAGCGGTGCAGCTAGGAACTGAAGCGAAAAGAGGACCAGGACGCCGCGGTTTGGAATACCCGGTCAGGGTTATGCCTACCGAAGCCAGGACACCCTGCCACCTAGTAGAGCTCTAGATTTCCACCGCAGACCCTCAGTAAGTGTGCTTTTATCTGTATTGTGTATTCTTCGTGGTTTGTACACGGGTTTACTGAATAAACTGCATATTTGGTTTTTATTACCTTGTTTGCCTAGTGAATGATCGCGGTTATAAAAATAAATAAGTGTCAAATAGTCCATGGCCTCCATGACAGGCTTTTTACTGTGGCCAGCGGGTGGGGGATCATTTAGACTTGATGACTATACAGTTCCTGCAGGAGGGATTTATAGACACAAAGAGAGCACATGGTGTGTGCTCTCAAAAAAGTAGTAAGAGTAACACATGCCAAAGCAGGGAAGCACATGTTCATGTCACTGAAATTTAGTGCCCAAAGGCGAAGATTTGTTCAGATCAGGATGGTCTAATGGAGATTTTCCACGACTGGTTACATCTACAGACACCATTCACATGACACTTCAGGAACCATACAGCATTTTACGGAAACAGGGATAGATTTTACAGGCCACTCGCACGGTTGGTATAGTTTTTTTAATTGTATTTTAGTCATGTGTTCTCACGCTGTTACAAATACATTGAATTTTTGTGGTGTGACAACCATTAGTGGCCTTTATATGAGTTTCTGAAAACCCCCTGTCTTGTAAGAGTTGCTTTTACTTTTGGTTGCGTTTTCTAAAAAAGACCTGTATCCAACCCCATGTTGTGGACCTATGGAATCACTCAGCAGCAACATATCCTGTGTTGTTACCTGAACATTCATTTAGAATTGTTTGGGGAGTTATGTACAATACATGCATTTATACGCAACAATCGGAGTGTTGAAGTTAAATTCATCTCTACATGTGTTGATATGTGAACATTGTCTTTAAAAACGACTCACATTACAGTACTGTCAAAGATCAGTGTTTATGTGCCATTTCCCTGCAGTCAGGAAAATAATCCAACACACATTTCAATTGCAGATGTACGCATGACTCACTGTCTCCAAAACGCCTGAGGATGATATGAAGACATGCCTGGCATCAACATCGCTGAGGGGGTCCATGCTTCTGGATTGAACACCCCACAGCGGAAAATCTTCCGCTGCTTTTTATGGGGGCAGACTACGCAGCTTGCAGCTTGCACCAGGGCCAGACCGAGACAGTAAGGGCTTGCTACATCTGGGTAGATAGGATAAGTGCAACTATGTGTGTTGGTAATGGCTTTTGGTTATTCCTAAAAAAAAAATATGGTCTGCCAGGGTTACTGGATATAAGAGTCAGAAATAGTGGTTCATGTTCTATTTCAGTATGGCCCAAAAGGTGCGTAGGTGGAAGACTGCCAACTGACAATGCGATCACCGACTTTGCAAAATGAAACTAGGAGCTATGGAAAACTGTACCGTGTGAATTATGTCTACCTACTGTCATAAATATTTTTCCTCCTTCGTCCTCCGTTATTTGTATATGATATAAACGTAACTGTATAATTTCCTCTAATACTGGTATTCACATGGTTTTATTTCATAATGTTTGTCGTATTTGTATTCCTTTATTTTGTTAAGTAAGTGTCCTATTATGGAAGACTCTACTGCTGTGTATTTGAATACTCACTGACAGAATACCCTGTTTTTTCCACTATGCGTTTAACTGTAAATAAGACAATAGTTAATTAAATTCCTAATAGAAAAGTTTTGTAGATTATGCATTATGTTGTGAATTGTTTTATTATTGACCACCTCTACATACAGTATTATTTAAATTGTTTGCGTTATCGGCAATCTTTTCCCATAAATCAATGTTGTACTGTACATTGGTGATATTATAAATGAATGTATTTGTTTTTTTTTATAGAATTGCCAAATTTATTCCGTGAGAAAAAAATCTACAAGATGCCAATATGAAGGAACTTGGTAAGTACGAATGTTGATGTGGGAAAAAAGGCTAAATACATTAACTATGGGTCTGAGGTGTAAAGGATATTAAAGGAATAATAGTCACTAATTATCTAAATTCACGGTAAAAAAAAAAAAAAGAACTGAGTTACAGATGTAGCATGACATGAATAACCCTTGTTAACGCTAGTTCAAGTAAGGAAACATGCCCAAAAATGAGGTGTTACAGTGATAATGAGACTTTCACTTAAGCTAAATCACACTTACTGTAACTAATCACATTATGGTAGTGGGTTCAATAACCTCGTGACAGCTTAACTCTTTCAGTACCAGGGGGTTCTACCCCTAAGTAATGAAGAAATGTTGTAGTTTTGGATGTTTTTATTTTGCAAGCAAAGTTCAAATCCACACTAACATATTCTTAACTCTTTCAGGCACTTGTGACGTTACCTGCGTACAGCACAGGAGCCACCACGGCGAGGAAACTTGTGACGTACAAGGGACGTCATGCAAATGGGTTTGACATCCCTGTGCAGCCCCCAGGCACATTCCACTGCCTAATGAAGATACTAATAGCTGTCAGGATATACAGTATATTTGTAATTCAATATACAGGCTCAAAACCCCGTTATAGGCGGAGATCGTTTACAACCAAATCCGTTAACGCGTTTGAAAGCGTGGCTCCCAATTTTCGTAATATGAATACTTTAAACACATATTGGTTCTTAAATACTTTATTGTACAATGCATACAATGGACATTATTTCTAACGGATCTGCTTAGAGTGCGATTTGTGATTCTTTGACCCCAAAACACAGCGTTTTAAAGGGGGGTGAGCGTTAAATTCTTAGATCTGTCGACGCTAGTGTTTTTTTGTTTCAATATTAGTGACACTACATTCCACTGAGATCATTAATAAACTTTTATTTAACAAATGAATATTTTAATAAATCTTATTTAGGCTTTATATATTTTTAACTGTATAATAAATAATGAAAGAAAACCGAAGAGAGGGAGACACCCGCTCAGCAGCCAGAACGAGTAGGGGTGCATAGGGGAACTCATTAGTTAGACAAGGCGAAAACAAAAAAAAAAGGAGTAGAGCCAAAAGGTCTCTAAGTAGCAAGGAGAGTAGGCCGAGAAACAATCCACCATAGTGTTGCACTCGCAAGTCTGAAAAATATATGGTATATAGTTCAATGTTTCAATAGAAAGCATTATCCCAAGACAGTTTAAAAATATCCAGGGTCACCCCCTTATGGTTAAAGAAAATGAGATTTCACCAGCAACAAAAGGAAAGGGTTCTTAAAGTAAGGCAGAAAGTGAAATCATTACCTATTGGAGGGACCTGTGATAGCAGATACATAGATATGTAAAAAAAAAAAAGTTGGTGGAAATCATTTTTAGAAAAGGACAGGTATACAGGGATTATACCAAATAAGAAAACCATGGGAAGGATGTTGGATCCCGGGATTAATCTGATTGCCATTTTATTTGGAGTCAGGATCAGGAAGGAATTTTGTTTTTCCCTAGAGATACTCATTAGATGTTCTTTCACTGGGATTTTTTGTTTGCGTTCCTCTGGATCAATATACTGTAAGTTCAAATATAGGATAACGTATTGTTGGATCTAAATTTAGCATTAGGTTGAACTTGATGGACATTATCTTTTTCAACCTCATCTACTATGGATGTAACGTGTAACTAGTAACTATTGGCTCCGGGGGATCTTCTGGATTCTAGTGAGGTTAACTGCAAAAAACAGTATTCTCCACATACTCCCTGTGGAAATTTCGGGAGGCTTTAGCCTGATGACTCTCCTTTGCACAATCTACAGAGATTTATTTAATGATGGATAAATGTATCGTTGTTGTTTGCCCCTCTATTTTAATATGTCAATAGATCCCATAAAAGTGTGAGCCTTTTTTTACTTCACTGCACTTCGGACATACACTACAATTGGTTGAGGCGTATACAGTATGGAGATTGCAGCATATCTGTTACATCTTCTCACCTGATTATCTACAGTTTATATCCTTAGATTCCTTATCGACCCAGGGGTCGTTTTTTTTAAGACTTTCGATCATGACACTATTGGGGGTGTTTTCTCTGCCTACTAGGCCGGCTACTGAGAGACCCTTTGGCTCCGAAATCTATTTCTTGTCTAATTAACTAA
>WSYH01012239.1:0-19184 GCA_036426205.1 Ascaphus truei | reverse complement strand
ATGATGTCACGGCTTCCTACGGATCCGCAGGATGCGGGACCTTAAAGCCCCCATTATATTAGCCCCAACTAGCCCAGCCAGAGCTATCTCGGGAAACGGGGTAACCTGAGCTGAAAATAAAGGGGTGCAGCACCAGAGACCTACTTCAATCATCTGTTAAAAAAAAAAAAAAAAAAACATTTTGCAAACTAAACTTGCCGACTTGGATTGCTGTTTTAATACCCTAGTGAAGAAAATGTGTTTAATTAATATTAAATTGAAATTCCTAAAAGCCTAGTATTTCTCCAGTTTTCTGAAAAAACTTTGGTGCTGCTATGTTTCAATCAGGGCTTTTAGCTGCTATGTTTCAATCAGGGCTTTTAGATATAACACATTCGAGGCAGGGATTCTCCAACCTTTCCTTCTCGCTGACCACTTCAATGTTAATATTGGTGTGAAGGACTATCATTAATGCATAGATGAACAATATATTAATAAATACAAACATTGACATGTTTATCAAAATGATTGGACCAGTGGGAGGCTCAGGGGAAAGTGACAAGGAAGGGTGGGGGATTATTGGAGAGCCTCCCAGCAGAGGTGGGGGTGGCTAATACAGTAAATGATTTGAAAACTGCTTGGGGTAGACTTTAGGTTATCCTAAATATAAAAGAAATTGATGGATGTAATATAATAATATTAGCTTTATTTCGTTTAGCGCTTTTCTCCCAATGGGACTCAAAGTGCTTCACAATTACAGCATAGAGCGCAGTATGCAGCACATAGAAATTATTACAGGCACTGTCCCTGCCCAGGTGATCTTACAATCTATGATTTTAGTGCCTGAGGCACAGGGAGATAAAGTGACTTGCCCAATGTCACAAGGAGTCGACACTGGGAATTAATCCAGGTTCCCCTTCTTCAAACTCAGTGTCATTGTTTACAGCGTCTGTGTCTTCACTGACTGAGCCATTCCTTCATATTGTGTGAGGTTTCCCAATAGATAGGAAAGGGGACAGAAAGGTTGGCCAAGTGGTTCTTACCTGGAGTCGATTTCTATGTTTCTATGAAAAACAGCATGTCACAAGCATCCCTCAGCACTGACCTGCTGACTGATATACAAACATAGCCTGCAGGTCAGAGTTACTTGGAATACATTTCAGGGTTTCAGGAACTACCACCAAAGTCATCAAGGTCCACACAGTTTGAGAACCTCTACAACAGGGTTTTAAAGCAAAAATTCCTCCACAAGGACTTTTGAAGGCAAAGAAATAGATCATTTAAAAAGTATCAATCACCATGCTTATATTATTTTAAAATGTTTTTTTTTTTTGTAAGTCATATCAGTTATATTAAACAAACAAGCATCAGAGGGACATCCCAAAAAACAAGTAACACACAAAATGCACTGTCCAGCGAAAGCATACAAGTCCTGGTAACAGAATACAGTAATACATACATAAAGCTAGTAATAGAATTACAGACCAACAACAGTATAAGAGATGAATGAGAATGTTACATTGCACACAGCATAAACAGAGGAAGAAACCATGTGACCATGTATGAACATCACTTATTCTATAGTGAAATAATCAGGGTCCTTTTTTCTATCCCAGCATGTCTTATACTACTATATACCAAGTCTGGTTTGGCCCTAAAATGATCGCCTTTGAACATGCAACTCTCAGTATTGATATATAAGGCAATTTGACCTCTGTTATACCCTTCACATCAGATTGTGGTTTGCGTAAGGTTTACAGAGAGCTATAGTATAGTATAGGAGGTGTTAGAGAGACGCGCCACAGAACAAATATGATATAATGGGATGTATCGATTTTTGTTGAGGGACGTCACCCTTTTTATCTGCAGCAACAAATCTGCTACGTCTGAGCTGGCATACATCTCAGAACAAATATATCTGCCTCAAACGAAAGAAACTTCATTACTCGTTGCAGGCTTTTTCTTTTTTTTGTTAGTGTTTTAGGTCAACTGTTAAATAGTCTGAAACCATTCCTGGAAAACAAATGATCAAAATGGAACTGCTGTGATCTGGATTTCATCTAAGTGTAAATAGATGACAGCACATTTAATTCAATAATTAGCATTCTTTGTATTTCTCTTGTCTCTTGTAAATCCTTTATACTGCTCCTCAAATAACCCACATTTATGGTCGTGTGTGGGATGGGAAAGGCAGGAGCCTCTGAATGCCAAAGTAGAACGTAGTGCTTGTACAGTACATTAGTATCATTTTGCTATCATAAAGACATTGATAATATGCTCATACTAGTTATTTTTAATGGAGTTATTACATAGACATAAATATTTTTAATTCATTCCTCTCTTCAACAAAAGTTTTCTGAAAAAGACCTTGGTGTTGTGATTGAGTGTGTGCTGTGTTGGTTGTGATTTGAGTGGGTGTTGTGTGTGTGTATGTGTGTGTGTATATGTATGTATGTGTGTGTGTGTGTTTTGTGTGTATATATATGGGCTGTTGTGTGTGTGTGCTGTGCCTGTTGGTTGTCTGTGTGTGTGTGTTGTGATTGAGTGTTGTGTGTGTTGGTGGTGATTATGTGAGTGTTGGTTGTGACTGTGTGTGTGTAGTGATTGAGTGTGTGCTGTGTTGGTTGTGGTTTGAGTGTGTTGTGTGTGTGTGTGTTGTGATTGAGTGTGTGTGTTGGTTGTGGGTGTTGTGATTGAATGCAGCGTTGCACAAACTGAGGGGGGGACGCCCCAGGCGCAAGATTATTTAGGCGGGGCGCGTGCAGCAAAACCTGGTTGTGCAGGCGAAAAAGATGTGCGCGCGCGGGCGGCCAAATAGAATAGTGCAGGTGGGGCCACGTGATTCGGAGGTACGCGGAGGAGCACGCCCCAGCGCTGTGATGTCAAACGCCCCTCCCTCCGGTGTCTGCCCTACAATAGTGCTGTGTTCCTGCTCTCCTCCGCTGGCAACCTGCTTCACTGCGATCCTCTTCATGTGAGAGGGTAGGCTGCCACTATATCACTCATACTATGAATGTACAGAAATAATAAAAAAAAGTGTAAACACTTCCCCGCTCGTGCTTGCAAAATTATGCAGGACACCCTGTGCTCATGCTTGGAGAGTTGGTGATGTCATCGCTCTCAGCGGCAGCGTGGACGCAGCCTAATTTTGCAAGAGCGAGCTGTTGAAGTATGTAAGTATTTAGGCTGCGCTTATAGTGCCGGCGACGCAACGTCGCCCGAAAACATGCATTGTCGCCGCCGCGTGCGCTTATAGTAAGCGTGACGTGGCAACGTGATTTTTTGAAGCCGGCAATATTTGATTTTTAAGGGGCTGTCGCCTCATGTGACAGGCCCTGAACCAATCAATGGCCTGGTCGCCCACGCCGCCGCCGCAAAGCGAAATACAACTTTCGCTAGCGGCGACGGGTGACGTCGCGGGCACTATATGCGCGGCCTTAGACATATTTGTATTTACATTGTATACCGTTTAATAAAGGTTTTTTTAATGTGATTTTGATTACATCAGGCAGGGGGGGCCCGAGAAATTTCATGGATAAAAAGGGGGGCTCGGCATAAAAAGTTTGCTCACCCCTGTTCTAAGTTATAAGATAAGGAATCTTGTTTTCCTGTGGTCAACAATGGGTTAAGTTCCACTCTACTGCTGAGATGGGACAGAAAAGGTTCCACCTATAGGTGGCCCTATAAATAGACACATATTTTCTCCCCACATAATCTTTTTCTGTCCTAGGTTAGCTGAGGTAGTGTTTGTGGTTTTTAAGAAGTTTAAAAAACTTAGGGGGCTTGCCTGACTAGGTAGTCGATCCATAGTTGTTCTGGCCTCTTTCTCCCTCTGAAGCCTGGCCGTCCTGCACGCCAAGGAGTTGCCTGTCCATGGAGCCGACCAGTTGGCTATGCTGCAAAGTATCATGGAGATAAGCTGCTGCAACTAGTCTGACAGACGTGCACTGTATCACATGCACACACGGCCTTCGTGGCGGGTGAAGTGGCGGAGCTACGGAATGCATCATGCGGAGGACGTGCAGTCTTTTTAAAAGAGACATGTTTGGCGGGTGAACACTGCTACCTTTCTGCAATAAATGCTGGCAGACACTGAAAGGAGCCTGCATATGCATGAAAATGTTTTTGTGTTTTTTTTTTTTTTAATCTAAAAAAGAGATACAATTCACCTATATGTCTACCAGTGCTGCAGGTATACAGCTAGAGGAATGTGGTGTTAATGGCTTCTGAGTCTACCATTAAAAAGGCTGCAAGGAAAGCTAAATATTGCTCTGCCTGTGAAAAAACGAATTTGGAGAAGACCCTGTGAGGAATGCCGAAAAGGAACCTGTGGAGCCAATGGCTGAGGAGTCGGAAGATGAACGATTCTACAGCATGCAGGCAGATTTTGAATCATCTGATTTGGAGTTTGTTGATCCTGTGATTTAAGGTGGTGAGTGAAGTTCTGCACCTAAGAGTATGAGCCTGTCCCAACAGAACCAAATGTATTTTTTTTTATCGGTCGCCATCGGAAGCCTAGAACTTTATTTATTTATTTTTTGCATGATGTGGTGGGAAAAAAAATCAAGAATGAATGGACACAGCCAGACAAGAGTGGCCATGTTCAGGACATTTTCCAGAATGGGATTCACATCCCAAGGTATGTGCAGCGATAACTAGCTTTGCAAGACATAAAATGCTTCCAGTGGATGATGCAGACTCTTTTCAGGACCCTTTGTAAGGGTGTAAAGATCTTTTACAGCTGCAGGAGCAGCATGTACATTGGTAGTAGCCATAACTTTGGTCTCTAGAGCAGGGGTGAGCAAACTATTGGAACTGAGCCCCCCCCCCCCCCCACCCCTCTGCTTGCTCCCCCCGGTGCTTGTGCCCCTCTTACCTTGTTTTCCAGCGTGAAATGACGCAGCGGGGTCATGTGATGTCACGTCATTTGACGCCGCGTTGCCATGACGACGCGTCACACCACGCATCTGAATCCCGGTGAGTTACAGAGGCCTCATGCGATTTCCCCCCCACCCCTGACATTTAATTTAAATGCCTTAGGAAGAGTGGGGAGCCTCTGCATCTGCCTGCGTGCGCCACCCCCCCCTCCCAAAAATTCTCGGGGGGCGCATTCCCCAGTTTGCACACCCCTGTCCTAGAGCCCTGAAACTGTGGACTGTAAACATAGAAGAGGATTTAGA
Source organism: Ascaphus truei (assembly GCA_036426205.1). Classification (NCBI taxonomy): domain Eukaryota; kingdom Metazoa; phylum Chordata; class Amphibia; order Anura; family Ascaphidae; genus Ascaphus; species Ascaphus truei. Next base: position 14,025 of record WSYH01012239.1, on the reverse strand, counting down.
GAAAGGAGTTAAGAGATCCCAGATCATCAAAGCAATCTCTGAGGTGGCGTTCGTATCGGAGGCAACATTGGATTCAGTGAAATTGACAGCAAGATCGATGGCTTTGTCATTTGCAGCTACGTGGGCACTCTGGTTGCGACCTTGGCAGACAGATTTCACATTTAAAAACAATTTATGTAGTATTCCCATTGAAGGTCATCACCTTTTTTTTAGGAAAACGATTGGACACAATTATAGAGCTTTATGAGGAAATTTCCTACCAAAGAAGACTGATTTCAACATGATGTCATACAGACCTGGAAGAGTGTGTTCAAAGTTCTCTTCGTGGACCAGGAACTGGTGGCCCTTCATATAACATGTCTGGAAGGTTCAGGCAACCCGTGTTGGATGATGGCTAAATCAATTTTGAGAGGTCAGGGCCCAAACCCTTTCGGATGCTCGGAGCAAAGTATAGTTCTGGAAGGTTATTGTATCAAATTAAGATAACAGGGAGACACATTCAAGACATACCGATTTTTGCGAAGAGACAACAGGCCACTCATGCATTGAAAGCAACATTTTCTAAAATGGTGGACAGTCCGACAAAAGACCCACTCCAGCCAATAGCACTCCAGAATATAAACCTCGGAAGAGGTTGTTCCTTACAAGAACATGTCTGTCTTACCAAGAGACCTGATTGCAGTAGCATCAAACAGAAGGTTAAACATATTCTGTTCAAGAGTTTTACCCGGAAGTGGCCTGGGTTTACGCCCTCTCCTTCCAATGGAACTTTCAACTGGTATACATTTTCTTCCAATTCCTCTCATACCCAGGGTACTCAGGAAAATAAGGCAGGATGGAGCGAGGTAGTGGCAATGTTTCCAAACTGGCCAAACACAGCCTGGTTTCCACAATTAATCAACATGGTGACTGACAATCCATGGCAATTACCACTGTTCCTAGGTCTCCTGTCCCATGGCCCGTTCAACATCCCAATACGGAATCTTGGAATTTGACGGGAGGGAGGGAAAGAGATATGATGGTCAGATAACAGAAGGGGGTAGGTGGAGAAGATCGAAAGGGAACAGGTTTTTAGTCAAGACCAGGTCTTGTAAACACAAGTCCAAGCTAAACAATCTTCATAAAACACACTGCCTGGTAGATGCTAATAGCATGCAGACAGATTTGAGATGATGCATATTTGGCTAGACTCCAAGGAAACTTGTCAGATGTGTTGAGAAAGTCATTTTACTTCAGGTTATGGCATCGTCTTCAATGCAAATGATGTATAATTCGTGCATTGTGCGATCTGAAATTAATTTGATTGCCAGTTAAGAAGTGGCAAAACCTACATGGTCTGATCGATTTTTTTCAGTGACTTACACAGCACTTCTATGATGATGATAATTGTTTGTAACTAGATTGGCTGTTTTCACCCACAGGAAAATTTAGGCTGAAATTGAATACATTTTCAAATGTGATAGTTTTGTGACTATGCATTCTGCTTTTATGTTTTTAACTGCGCTGTGTGGTGACTCATTGAATATTGATTTTTGGATAGTTAGGTTAAACACTTTAACTAGTTAATGATGTGGGTTCACGCAGAATAAGCTGTACTAAAATAATGTAGTAGTAGTAGTAGTAGTACTTCAAATGTATCAGATTAAAAAAGTTCTCATATACATGGTGGTCTTTTTGTTCTTGATTTGGTAATACGTTCCATGGTAGCCCATTATGTGAATGTTACAGCTGGTGTCAGTTAGAACTTGAGCTGTCCAAGATAGGCAATATGTCCCTGATTTATGGTTTCAGGGTTGTTTTTATTGTATTTTTCTCCAAATAGCTGCTTGCGTGTGTGGCCAGGTCTCACCTCTGGGCATCCCCCTCGCCCCCCCTTACGGGGGGAACCAATGATAGGAGCAGGGAGGTTGCGCTGGGCGGGCAGGTCGCCAGAGGTCCGCAGCAAGGGCCGACATCTTGGAATGCGTGCACATGCGCAGTACGTTTCGCTCTTGCACAATGGCCCAGTAGTTGCGGTGGCCATCTTGGGACTCCTCGCGCGTGCTCAGTGCAAGCGCAAGCGGCGACCATTAGGAGATAAGCCCCCGCAGGGGTACTTACTATTCCCAGCAGCCACTGGGGCTCCAATACCACATGGCCCAGTACAGCCAATAGGGCTGCAGCATTTCCCTGCTCCACACAATTGATACATTTAATGCGCAGCGAGCCATGCCAGTCGGAGCTGGGACACAGGGAGGTGAGATTGTGTATATAGGGTGTCAGTGACCCCTGCACTAGGCCAGAGATCCCCTATAGGCCCCCGACTCACCTGCAGTTTGTGGCTGCTACAGGGACAGGCCCTTTAGATAGGGACACTGCCCCTGTAGTGTCAAGTGTGAGGGACACAGCCAGGATGAGGTGGCAGACTGGCAATACGGTGGTCTGGGACCAGATCACCACACCAATAGAGACTCTTCATGGTGGGACCATCCAGCTGGAACCCACCCCACGCAGAGGCGGAGGCTTCGCTGATGACGACGTCGCTGGATCAGCGGATACATTTTGGTTTTCGGCCGTACTTGGGTGCTGGAGCACCTGGGCAGGTACCTCACAACATGCACCAACTATAACACTTTCAGTTACTGTGGGCAGCGCTGTCGCACACATTCGGTGGGTTGGCTCTTGTGGACACCAGGGAGGTTGGGTGCCCAAGGGCACCTCAGTACTTTGGGGGAATCTCATCAGGGTGTAGACACTACGGCTGGAGGGAATTGTGGGGTTGCGACGTGCGACGCCTATATTGTATGTGGGATAGTGATATACCCAGTTTTACCTGTGTTCAGTAAACTGTTATTATATACAAGTGTGTCTATTGTATTGGGTCCTGTGCAAGGGGGTATCCTGCAGTGCTAGGATCCTTAACAGGTGGAGGCGCTGTCACCAGACGGATCAGGTGCACCCCAGGCTTCCAGCAGCTGGGGTTCAGGCCTCCTGTGAGCCGCAGGTAATGCACCACACATACTCAGTAGCCGCCACATCTCCCATAGGGCAGGGGAACAGCGCTACACGTGGTATACTCTACTAATTGTTACTGGCTATCAAGGGCTGTAGTATATAGTCATTTTTACATGATGCAATGCAGTAATAGTGAGACGATACCATATTGCAGGGGTGGACCAAAATATTATACTTTTTTTTATTTATTTTTTAGAAAGGATCCACATTTTGCTAACTACAGTATTGGGGGTACCGGACTGCCCTGGCAACTCCACAACCATGTTGGCGACTTCGTCAGAACTACTTTCCTCTGCACAGAACCAGCATGCTAAAGGTTAACATCTGGGATTCCTTGCTGCTATGTATTTCATCAACCCCATCCCCTGCAGTGTTTGACTGGACAAAGGAATTTCAAAGCCTAGCTGAATTTATTCAGAACCCCTTCAATCTACTATTGCGTCACCCTAAAGGCGGGCAGCTAAAAGGTGTCGCCGTTTGGTAATGTTACAGCTGCTCTGTTGCTTCTGAAACTCCCCAACCTTCTCATCCCCTGTACCTAATGTCTACGTACCCGGCCTATAGATTGTAAGCTTCTTTAGGCAGGGCCTCTTCTAACACATTAGAGGTCTATCCTACCTCTTCTAAACACAATCTTAATCCCATCTGTAAATGTTACTTATGCCCATAATCATACTGTATATCTGACCATGAAATATCTTAATTAATAGATCACAGTAAAAGGTAGAATGACAAAATATAGCTATTTTCACTTTTAAAATGAAGTTGAACATCAAATTGCGTTCAGTAATTCCTCTAAATACTTTGTTTTGTTCGTTGAACCGCAAGGTCTTCTTGTGAAGGACCATATCTGACACTAGTATGCTTTCTAGTTCTGACATTTTTGCCCCAGAGCTCTGTCCTTGTCAATATGGGAAAAAATGCCCACAGAGCTAGTCGGCGAGAGTCACCAATGGCATAATTTCTGCTGTGGCGCTAATCAACAAGAAGTGTTTTGGTGGCCCAGTGCTATCTTTTAACAAATGATCTATCTTTTGAACGTTTTTGTGGTCGTAAAATGGAAGAGTCTGGTTTATATGGTTTGGAAGAGATGACCACTTTATACGCAATCTGAAATCTTATGCTTTTGCAAACCGTTTACAGTAGTTGATGCTAAAAATAATCAACTAAGCCACAGTATTTATCATTGTATATCATTTCTGGGATCTGTCACTGCAACTTGGTTCTACTGGTCAAAAGAACGAAAAAACATGTTCTACATGTGCATTTTAAGATGCGTGATATGAAAGATTGTACAGCCGCGGCCCCTTTTATTCTCCAACAGCTCCGAATTTTTTCGGGATTTTTTTCCGAATGCCACGCACTTCACTGCACTTCACCACGTTCATGCCGCATTCTGACCGCATTTATACCGCATTCATGTTGCATTCACACCCGCGGTTGATGCGCGGTTGATGTGAATGTAGCCCCGGTCTTATTTCAGCACCAAAGACCCCCTCTGTAGCGTGCCGAGCGATCGCGGGTGCCGCCGGAGCCAGCGACGGACCCGCCAGCACAGCGTGAGGGTGGGGGCCGGAGGAGGGAGCGCTCCGAGTCCCCGGAGCCTCGGCGGCGCACCCGGCTAGCGGGGGCCGCCATGACAGGTTGCGCGAGCGTGCGCATTGGTCGCGCTGGCGCAGTAAGGGTAGCGCACGCGGTCCCAATGCTAAAGAGGTCCTGAGTGGACTACAATTCCCAGCAGCCTCTGGGGATTGCCCTTTCACCCACATCACGTGCAGCCAGCCAGCAAATAGGGTTTTGCAGCTTCTCCTGTGGAGAAAGGATACAATGTTGCGGGGACCATGTTTGGCAGTTGGAGCTGGGAGCAGGAAGAGGAAGGAAGGGGGTAGGGAGCAAGTGGCTCCTGCACCAGGTAAGGTAGTTCCCCAGATCCCAGGCAGGCCCCAATCCCCACCAGGGTAGGGGGTAGGTACTGAGGGACGGCCCCTAGGTTAGGGATCCAGCCCTTAGGTGTGAGTGTGCAGTCTTGTCAGTGTCACGGCAGGTAGTGCTGTGAGCGCTGACAAGTAGGCACAGTGTGTGTGTGCAGTGCAGTGTTGCTGCTGGTACTGAGTGAGTGCAGTGCGGTTGCTGCAGGTACCGTGTGAGTGCAGTGGGTTGCTGCAGGGTCAGTGTGTGTGCAGTGTAGCTGCAGGTACCAGGTTGACTGCAGTGGGTTGCTGCAGGTACCGAATGAGTGCAGTGGGTTGCTGCAGGCACCGAGTGAGTGCAGTGGGTTGCTGCAGGTTCAGTGTGAGTGCAGTGGGTTTGCTGCAGAGATTAGGGAGTAGTAGTCAGAGGGGACCCGGGTGGTGAAGAGAGAGGTAGTGTGGGTGCAGGGGGTCAGTGACCCACATGCATAGGGCAGGCTACCCTGTAGGCCCCTAGGAGTGTTCCCTGAAGACACCAAAGGTTGCTGTGCTGCAGGGACGGCCTATAGTAGTATCGAGCATCACCTTACTGCGTACCAGCTAGGGACAAAGGGACAAGCGTGCGGAGCAGGTCTGCTGGCGAGTCGTCTGGGACCAGACGCCTGGACATTGAGACCCAGGAGACAGACCGCTGATTCATCTGACCCTTTGTGAAGAGGTACCGGTCACCGCCGTGACCGGAAGGTACTATAACAACAAGTGCACCAACACCGGTCAACAGGCGCTGATCCCGCCCTAGGCTAAACTCTATAGGAACACTGAGCGAGTGGTTAAAGAACTGAGCCTATACCATCACATTAATATATATGGACACGGTGTGTGGGGCACGCGGTGAGGGGACGGAGACGTTGCTCCTGTTGAGATTGGCCGAGCCACTAAGGTTACACGTTAAGGTTATACCGTTAGAGTATAAGTGTACATGTTGTGTTATTGCTACCGTGCATTATTATTAGTAAAACCAGTTACAATCATATGGTGTTCTATGTTTCTTGCCCAGGGGAATCTCACATCACGGGGATCCTGGGTAAGTGGAGGCGCTGCGCTAAGTAAGTGTATGAGTGTTACCCCAGGCTCCCAGCTAGCAGAGGCTCAGATCTCCTGGAGCCGCAGGTGTTGTACAGTGACCAGTAGTTCCTTTGGGAGGGTTCAGAAAAAGGGCTACATGTTTATTGATAATGGTTCGGATTTAATTGGTTGCAATTCTTCGCGTATCCGCTAGATGGCAGATATTCATGAATTGTAATGCGCATGCGCTTCAGTAATGTGTCGACTTGCAGGTGTTTAAAAGAATACCACAGTGGTCCATTGTAAATTGGCCTTGGGACTGAAGAAGTTACAATAATGTATCAATTTAGGCTTTTCATATTAAAAAAAGACAAGCACAGTTTCTGGTCTGGTTATTGTTCTGAGAGTGCCGCCATGAGTGCACAACTGCAGTCCGTGTTCCAAAAACCCGACAGAACGTACGCTTATTTAATACTAGCTGAGAGACCCGGCACTGCCCGGGACCAAAACCTCCTGCTCCCTCCTCTCTCCACGTCCCTCTCCGCCTCCCCCCCTGTGCAGCTCCAGTTCGTTGGCTGTTCGGGTGGGGGGGTGAGGGGCTGCGGAGGAGCAGCGTGCGTTGGCTGTTCGGGTGGGGGGGAGTGAGGGGATGCGGAGGAGCAGCGTGCGTTGGCTGTTCGGGTGGGGGGAGTGAGGGGCTGCGGAGGAGCAGCGTGCGTTGGCTGTTCGGGTGGGGGTTGCCTGGAAAATCCATTCACATGGAGCCCATTTAAGCAAATGCATCCAAGTGACACATTCTGTGCTCATTTGCATGTCATTTCCCAGAATCCCTAGCTGCAGTGAGAGCACTATATGCTTGGTGATAATGGTTGAAAGGCAGGGTTGCAGACATGTCTACGACATGTGAATGTGCTCACAAGTGATATTCTTTATTGGCTATATGCTAACGGTGGAGGTTTTTTGTTGCCTTTTTCATCCACCATAACTTAAAATGTATATGGTAAACTTACTCAGCCTAGAAATATTGCAAAGCAAGTATAAACCAACTTCACACTGATGATACCCATCAAGGTTGAAACATGTCTGTGAGAGGTTTGACTTGCTTTGCTAGTCCCATGACACCCAATAGGCACGTAGACTTAAAAAACTCTTGGTGGTGAAATGGTGAGATTGCATTTGGCTTAAATGGCGGCTGCCAATGTAATTGATTATTGCCCAAGGCAACGACACACATGTGTGCTCATTTGCATAAACACCACGCAGCAGGCACATGGCACAACGTCACACAAAAAAAAACCACACCTTACCTGTGGCACTAATGTTATATACAGTGTCTTCTAGTTCATCAGGGTGGGGGCGCAATACTTTTTTCCCTGCGCCCCTTTTTTTGAGTTTGTTTATCGGCAATTCATTATTCTGTCGGCGGTCCCCCTTACTCATCCCGCGACCCCTACACCCCACTTACCACCTGCGCTCCGGCGTCATGATGTCCACGTTGCCATAGCAACCGTGACGTCACACTGACCTCGCGGCGTCATTATTGGCCCAGCACGCGTTGCCATGGGCTCACCTCAGGAAGGAAGCCGCCGGAGCCCTAGGTAAGTAAAGGTTTAACAAGAAGGCCCTGCAGCTGACAGCTCCCCCGTCACTTAATTTAAAGTGGCATTCGGGAAGCGCGTGGAGCTGCGCTTGTTAAACCCCGCCATCCCTCACGCCGCAGTCTCCCTCGCGCCCCCCCCTGGGGTCGTGCCCCCCCCAGTTTGCGCACCCCCGCGCTGTTGCTAGTTTGCCTCCAACACTTGGTTTCATTTCCAGTGAGTAACTGAGTTAGTTGTTATTTTATACTTGTTGTGTATTAGAATCTCATCTAATGGAGTATTCAACTTCATCTTTCATCTACCTATCAAAAGTCATGAAGAAGAAACAAAACCGAACATCTAAAAAATACAAACGGGGACGATACACTATACAAAACTTTTTCTGGGCACATGTAGCTTATTTCTTTCGCCCGTATGGTCTCAAACAATACAGGCAGTTAAGGCAGCGTATACCAACACAACAAGGCAATACAACAAACAGCCTAAAAGCCGCATCCCGGTTGCATCCACCAGCGGCTAACATCTCACCAGTCACCTATCTGCAGGGCTGGGGGCTAGGCCCTTACCGAGCCTCTGCCCAAAGTTCATAAGGGGTACCAATTTGTACAGGGCAGAGCTCTTCCCCTCAGTCCATGTTTGGTGTCCGTGGGGGCACCCTCTTGCATGGTTCCATTGACTGGAATAAGAGTGGTCGGGCTTCCCTGGGACCCTCTCATTGAACAACCACACAACAACAACTCACCCGTGGAGTGCAGAGAGATATCCCCTGCAGTTCACGCAGAGATGCTTTTCATACTACCTGGTTGATGAGGCCAGTTGAGATTCCAGGAGGCTAACCCTCATCTTTCCCCATCAACTGGTGTGGTGTATACTATTGCCACTTCCCTTCACTGCAAAATGTATGCGCCGAATCTATACCGCTTATCAATCATAAAAACTTCTTGCTCCCTAGCTATAATCCCCCTGTTTAAAGCTGCTCACACCCAATTTTAACAGCTCCCTCTACTCTGGCAGGGGGGGGGGGCATCTTTCCTCTTTCCCTCTTCCTTCAAACATGCCACATTTCATACCATTCACTCAAAAACAGCAAGCTTCATCACCCTACCCTGTCTTTCTGACTATCGTCCTTTCTCCCCTCCGGCCTTTTACCTGCGTAACCTCAGGTGACCGTCTGTATTCCCCTTCCCTTGCTCTGCCTCCATACTTTCTCACCACCTTTTCTCTCCTAGGTACCCTCTCGATCTGATCTTCTGCACTGCTCACGTTCATTGAAAGCAGCTTCGACATAAATCTAATAACTAATGGCCTTCATGTCGGCCATAGACAAAGTAATTCCACTCTGCACTATTAATCGACCCCTTGCAACATTTTATACTTGGGAACCAAGACACCCTCACATCTACCTTCACATTCTCCAACTCCTTGGTAGTCCTCACAAAGCCCACCCTGGATCTCGTCTTCACGGCATCTCATATACCATACTTTCAAGTCTCTTTGTCTAACACCTCCTCGCTCTAATCGTCTCTCTGTTGGGTACCCCAGGCCTCTGTCATAGGAACTGCTTCTTTTCTACCTTTCTCTCTAACCAACACACTCTCTCTATGTGACCCGTAATCACATCTGTCTTAGGATTCAAATATATCACCCCGCTACCTCTACCTGTATGCTGATGACAAACAAATTTACTAATCAAGCCCTGACCTCCAACACTGCATGTACAGACCAAAGAGTGTCTGAATGTCTCTCCCTACATATCTCGGGATGGCCCTCCATCAATTTTAAAATATCATGTCAAAAATGGGAGATCTCATATTTCTTCCCAAATCTGGCCCTACTAACCTCCTTTCACATTACTTACTGTTGGCATAAGCAATATCATACCCCAGTCGTCACCAGCCAGCTCTGCCAGTACGGATGACACTCGAGCTCTTCTCTCCCATTGATCCCCTCACAGTTCAAAAGTACTGTAGACATAAATCCTGGTTGTTTTAATTTTAACTCTATCCATCCGGATATTACAAAAGATACGCCTTTCCCTCTGTGCTCGAACTGCTAATAACTCTGACAACACAGGCGGGGCCCTCCACTACTCTGTTTTCTCCCCTCTCAAACTACATGAAACCGCCTTGTTGCTCCATAGTCCTTTTCTGTTCTGCCTCTCCACTGTCTCACGTCATAATCTATCCTTACAGCGCACTTAACGCAGAACACCTTCTAGCTGTGTCTCGTTATTCTCCTAACTTAAACCAATTAGATTGTAAGCTCATCTGGGGATCGGGAAACTCCTTTTCTAAATGTCCTCTTTCAGTTCCTGGAAGCACTTCTTACCCCCATTACGAATGTTATTTGTTTTATTTCGGTATTTATAATGATTAATCACGTGTTACTGACACTGGACAAGCACCATGTACAGTAGAAGTTGTTAGCTATATAAATAAAGATAATACATACATACATACATCCACGTCCTCATGATATTTATTCTGTCACATAACATAGAAGACCATTTGTTGTTAAATTTAGGTTTAGAGTATTGGTAATGAATGTTTTTTTGTTGTGTTATTATTTTTCTTTTACATCAATTTGCCATGACAATTATAAATACTAATTGGTAGTAACATACATCATAATAATAAAGCTGTCTGTATATGAATTTTCGAATGTTTGAATTCACATGAGTCGCTTGGATATAATCAATCCCTGAAGATTGGCATTAAATGCCATCAAATACAATGAATCACTTCTTAATTCGATTTTATATGGACAAGGCATCTTTTCAGTTTTTTTAATTTCTTTTAATAAGTGACATTTTTGCTTCAGCTATCTTGTCGGAGGAACTTCATAATCGGAGATTTTGGACAAGACTAGTTAAGATAGATTTACACAGGCGACTCGTGTTTCCCTCCTGTTGTTCTTTGTTAAATTAAATGGATATTGACAACCAGAATCACCAGCGAGTTCCATGTAAAATATATCCGGTTGCGCCTGACAAATCTCACACAGAGCATTGGTATTAGCAGAGAGCAATACCCTACAGTCATTGGCATTTTTCGCATAACGAGGAACGACAAAAGTGCGATATTCCAAATGGACAAAGCTTTTACAATGAATTAATATATATATTTTAAATGGTCTTAGCACCTCTATTTCTGCATGTATTCGGAATATAACTGTATGACTTTGTGTTAGAATGCATAATTTTACAATCACTGCATATTGGTCCATTGTTCACACATTGGCTACTAGCTACAAACAGATACTTTAGTTTAGCAAACTATTTATATAATTATTTAACTCGCAACTTGCGTTTTTTATTACTACATTGAATGTGGAGTGGTCAACGCAAAGTCTTTTTGCATTTAGAGAATACAATGTTGGTATTTTTTCTACATAAAGCCGTAAAGGCAAAAGGCAATAATAGAATCTTTAAGTGTATGTGTGGTGCCAGTGTATACACATAAGCATACCGCATCAATGATTTTCTTAGTCCTGTATGTACAATATCTTACAGTATGTTTACATATTCCCCCCCCCCACCTCGTACGTCAAGGCAATTTTTTACAAGGTTATCAAATGCTACCACAACAACATACCTTTAAGTTCATATTTTAGCCAATATGCATATTTTCCTACAACAACTGATATATTTGTAATGAGTAGAACTATATAATATATATATCTATAATATATATTATTATATATGATAGATATATATATAATATATTATTATAGATAAAAATATAGCCCCTGGATTTCTTTCGAGATTTAATCGGGGAAATTACCGCAGTTAAAAATCTCTACCATCGGGGGGAAACAACCAGACTGACAACTGACATGGGGAGACTGCTCCCAAGGGGCGCTTCGAGACAGCGGTGGCAAATGTGGAAGATGCTATAGGTTTACTTACAGATAGCATTCGTCACTTGTTAAAGAACTAGGCCTGAGTGCGGGAAACCCGAAATTTCCAATAGAAGTCCAGGCAATAAATACCATCTCTGCTGAGACCCTTTTAAAAGTAATGCGTGTGAAGATACGTGATAATTTAAACGTAAAAAACAAGTAATAGAACCAGTGGGGGCGAAAGTATTACAAAATAATGTCACATTTATAATGAAATAACAAAGAAAGTGTGAGATGTCCCATGTCCCCGATAATGGGAATAGAAGTCTTACGTAATCAAATTTAATAACCATGATAAACATCTCATATTTGTATACTGGGTAACCTTTCTTTCGTCACAAGCAATCCACGTAACAACCCTGACGTATCTGTGATTGAATTAGTGGTTTAGTTGGTTTGTCCTTCCATCCAAGATTGATAGTAGTTAGGGCCTGACAGTTGCACTGCGTAGATAACATGTCCTCCAGCTCACATAAACAAAACAGCTAATTGCCTGTATCGTCCAAACGTATGACAATGCATTACATCTCTGATTGCAAGCTTCGTACATTATTATAATGAGGAGTTTATCTGGAGGATATAGCACGATGGGTCTTCGCCAGTAGAGAAAAACAATGTGGGGGTTATAGTTGTACAGTACCAAGATTTTTACCTCACAGCACTCCGATTTAATCTGTACGGGCAACAGGAGACTCCAAGGAAAAAGAATAGCATGTCTAACTATCATATTCTGCTCTACTCTCATCTCATCTCTCTCGTCCTCTTACTTCGAGGTCTCTCTCCTTCTCCTCTTACCTCTCTTCATCCCTCATCGCTCTCTCTCCTCTCACCTCTCGCCCCTCTCTGCCTCTCACACCCCTTACTCGGGGTCTCGTCCTCCCGTCTCTCGCTTTCCACCTCCCCCAAGACCGGCCCAGGCCCGCGGGCCCCTCTTCCTCCATCTCGATGCGCGTCAAATCTCTCTCCGATAGCTGCTCTAATAGTCCCGCTCCCCGTCGGAAATTAGCACCGCGAGGGTTCCTCCGGTAGCGTGATCTATAGTCGTCTTTGTCTGGGCGATCGCCCGACTCGTCCCCTTCTCCTCGGTCGCATCCTTCTCCGCGCGTCTCTGCATCTCCAGATCGTTCGGCGGTGGGACGTGGCTCATCATCTCACCTGCTCCAGACTGGCGGGGTCTCCAAGGGGTTCGGATCTGGTACCGCTACGGCTATGTACGGGCGTCCGGTGGGCGTACCAAACCTCCGCATCGCTTCAGCTCTCGATCTCATCGAATCTCCTCTCGCTACCGGACTCTCTCGCTCTTCAGTCATCAGTAAGCCTCTAACTCTCGTCCTGTTCCGGAACCAACTGCTAGAGATTACGCTCTATGCTAGGGCTGCTCCTCAGTTTACTCCTCACGTCTCACTCTCTCTCTTCATAATATAAGCATATTATAATACAGGTATAATTGACACAAAGAGAAATCGAAGCAAAGCACCAGCTCATAACGCATAATAACTGATACAAACAAGATGTACTTTATTCAAACACTGAGTCGCGATTCGGCGCAGCCCTATCCTCACATTCGTGCGGGTTAAAATAACGTCAATGCAATTGATCAATCTTGTAATGGTACTGTACGGATCCTAGGTGAAAGCCGTCAGACAGGTAGCTACAGGGACAGTTTGGTAACTACAGTAAATTCAGGTAATGAAGATGGCGAATAGGTACTGATGAGTCTCATATCACAATCTCCTAAGATTCACCTTTAGTGCGCCAGGAAACAGGACATGGTGCACGTTGGAAGAAGTCAGCGTGAGCAGATTGCTCACGCTACATTATGCTCTCCATGCTCAAAAGACAGGAAGCGTTCTCTTCGTTCCCTGGCATCCGTAGTTCTCACAGTGATAGCCGCAGATTTTGACTGCACGAGTGGGAGGCTGAGCGTGAGAACGGGGAATATCGTACATGGCCACGTCCCGGCGAGCCGATGTCACGGACTGCCATTGGCTTCTGGCCGTCAGCCTGTGACCGCCCCTGCCACTTCCCTCAGCAATGACAACTAGAAATTTGGCTTGTTCGGGCTGAAAGTTCCACACTCCATCCGCAATCGCCTTCGTACAAGGATGCATTTGCTTAAATGGGCTCCATGTGAATGGATTTTCCAGGCAAAGACACATTGTGTGCTCATTTGCAAAACACACGCACAGGCACAGGCACACGCACACACACACACCTTGGCACCTAATGTTAATATACAGTGTCTTCTAGTTCAGGGGGGCGCAATCTTTTTTCCCTGCGCCCCCCTGTCGGCGGTCCCCTTACTCCCGCGACCCCCTTAACCCCCACTTACCTGCGCTCCGGCGTCATGATGTCACGTTGCCATAGCAACGTGACGTCACATGACCTCGCGGCGTCATTTTGCCGCCGCGTTGCCATGGCGACGCAGGAAGGAAGCCGCCGGAGCCTAGGTAAGTAAAGGTTTACAGAGGCCCTGCAGCTCCCCCGGCACTTAATTTAAGTGCATTCGGGAAGCGCGTGGGGCCTCTGTAAACCCCGCGCCCCCCCGCCGGCAGTCT
>WSYH01012238.1:0-19185 GCA_036426205.1 Ascaphus truei | reverse complement strand
AAAACTTTAAATCATAATGGACGATAATAAAATGGTATTGAATCATTAATGATTTTTATATTCATGTTTTCTTTATTCGTGTATTTACAAATGGATATTGACAGCTCTAGGTAGGACATATTGTTTGTCTCAATCGTCTATAAAGATCTTCACCTTATTTCTCCTTGCTTAGAACTCTTTTCTACCAAGATTTAATTTCAGATTATTGATTTTTTTGATACTTAATTTGTATAGTGAATGATGCCTTAATTCAGTGCTATTGAATCCATTCATCTCTGTGCTATGACTTTCGTATAAGCACATTCTTGTGCTATAATTTGAGAGTTTTTTAATGTGCTTGTATCTCTTTTTTCTCATTTTGAAAGGAGTTTCTTTCATGACTTTAGTCAGAAGGATTCTTCAGATTTTGAAGAAAATTGGAAATCAAATATTGGAAGAAATAACTTTGCAAATGATTATTTACAATTAGTAATTTTTAACTATAACAATCTCTGCACAGTTTCTTTAGTAGACTTTGGTATATATGTATGTAAGTTATGTTTTTATATATTTTTTTTGTGCCCATCAACAAGAATAGAACCAATGTCTATATGCTATTTAATGTTTTCACTAGTGTATTTACTGTAGCTACGATTTGTTTCTTTATTTGGTTTATGGTCATCTAGCAACAGATGACGATTTAGGGGCGTTCCTACCCCTCATCTCGTGTACCCATTGGCTCCCGTTTCCTTGGGGATGTCACTTCCAACTTGTTATGCCTTTCTGCATTAAAACGTGATGTGGGTGGAGCCGAGTGTCCCATGTGGGCCATAGGGAGCCGCCTCCAGTGATGACGCAACAAACGGGGAGTACTCCGTTCCGCCGCGCTCACCGGAATAGCGGTTCCATGATGGTAAATATGGGGGCTTGGGGTCTCTTTCCACAGCGCCGAGATGCTTATGTGGCTATACGGGGACGGTTTGGCACTCCAGGATGGTTCGGAGCACTTGGGGGCGTGCTTGAGGGGAGCGTGATGACATCACGCAGTGTGGGCGGGGCTACGTCGTTACCTGTGGCGCGAAAATAGGCAATTTGAATGGGTATATAAGGAAGTATGTTTATGATCATGTATACTCCTTGATAAAGTGTTTTCAACACGAAACGCGTAGGATGGTGTGTGCCTCAACTTTTTTAGATGGATCAATAAAGCAATATTTTTAATACAACTTGTTTGGGACCCACTTTTGGCTGTTGCGCCAGAAATCACCTTTTTTCTCAGACCTTTTTAAGGAAGCCTATCTGGCATACTCTTAACAACCAACGCTCCCCTCCACCTCTCCAGCCCCATTGGGACCAGCTGTGTGGCTGAACCAATCTCCATGCTATGTAACATCCCCACCCTCAAACCTTAATGGGATCAGCTGGACCATACTCCATCCCACAATGAGCGGCCACTTTACCTTTTGTTTCAACATTGTCCCTCATTCCCTGTAGAGTGTAAGCTCCCAGGATCAGGGCCTCCTTCCCTCCTGTATCTGTTTGCGCATGTCTGTAACCTTATTTGTATTTTGTATGTAATTCTGTATATGTAATTATTAAATCTCTGTACCCCCATGGTACCGCGCTGCGGAATACGTTGGCACTTTACAGATAAATGATAATAAATATGTTATCCAGACATAGAAGGACCTTTTTTATTTTGCTTTGTTTCGATTCCCAAGCCTTCTCTTTTTTTATGGCATTTCATTGCACCAAAGGATGACGTAACGGAGTCCTGTCCTGCAATGAAACATGAGCAATATGCCGAATCACCATCCATTATATCCACTCGGCCGAAGCAGAAGTATAAATGGCCCATTTAGGGGACGCTTCATCAAGCAGACTGTCTGGGAACAATATGTAACAGGTCCTCAAGATTTCATAATGCATCTCACCAGCATACATACTCAGCCTGCTGATGTGACAGCTCATACGTTTATATCGCCCTCTGAGCACTGTCCATACGCTCTTCTGTTTGATATAGTTGCATTGTGAGCTGTCCACTGGGAATAGTGCTGAAATGGAATCGCTTGGTCCCCTTATTATGTATGTCCATACTGTATGCAGTATTTCAGTGATCATTATGGGCCTATGTACTAAGCGTTGCAAACGCCTTTTTTGGCTCGCAATTAGTGTGCGGATATCTCCTTTAAGATTTTGCTTGATTGCTCCTATGTTCTATCCTGAGATTTCTTCGGCCATCAGTGGCAAAAATGTTTTTTTTTACATTATTTTGGCGCACATAAAAGCTTTGTGCTGTGCTTGGCGTATTAAAAAATGATGTTTCTGCGCGCCCCCAAAAAATATAAAACGCGTCAACTGCCAAGTTCAACTTTGCTAAAAAGTCTGGTAAAAGTGTTGGTACAGCGCGTTTCATTATATAGGTTACCAAAAATTTATTATTTTCACATTATGGCTATTATAAATATTATTACATCAGTAACATATATTTACTAGCCTTAGTTATAAATAAAAAATACACATAATTCTGTTTTAATCTAAATTTTATTAGTCAGGTTTTCAACATGACACAAGGTGTAAACATTTATTTTTAACAACAAAATTATGCGTTGTATGTGTGATGCCTACACACATACAACGAACCTTTTATAACCGTTTGTACTGCTCCTTAACACAGGGGGGCGCAAACTTTTTTCCCTGCGCCCCCCTGCCGGCGGTCCCCTCTCTTCCGCGCCCCCCCCTAACCACCAATTACCCGCCCTCCGGCGTCATGACGCCACGTTGCCATAGCAACGTGACGTCACATGACCTCGCGGCGTCATTTTGCCGCCGCGTTGCCATGGCGACGCAAGAAGGAAGCCGCCGGAGTCACGGGTAAGTATGGTTTACAGAGGCCCTGCAGCTCCCCCGGCACTTAATTTAAGTGCCTTCGGGAAGAGCGCGGGGCCTCTGTAAACCCCGCGCCCCCCCACCGGCAGTCTCGCGCCCCCCCTGGGGGTCGCGCCCCACAGTTTGCGCACCGCTGCCTTAACACACAATAATGTGCCTGTGATCTTCATAGATAGGCTACAATATTTGTGTAGTGGGAGCTGTCCATTGGTCCAGTGCTGAAATAGAACAAGTGATCACGGACTGCATACATACTTCTATTCTTTATCTTTGTTTTTAAGAGTTTAGTTAACTTCTTATGCGGTTATAATCAGTATATAATTAGTATATTGTAACGTGATTACTCTCCTGTGTAAACACTTTGGTTATAAGAAAACACTATGCTGCACAATGAGTATGACAGTGTATAGGAAGGCAGAAGGAGCGGCTCAGTGACTGATAACATTGACACTGAGTTTGTGCAGCCTCGGGGACCCCCTGCTTCCCGAGATACAGGCCCCGTTATGGGACGCCGGTATCTCCTGCAATGTTAAAATCCCACGGTCACGAGACCCACCGGATTTTAACATGGTGGGGATACCGGTATCCCATAACGGGGCCTGTATCTCAGGAAGTAGGGGGTCCGCAGACCTGAAATTAATGCGGTTCAGCTCCGCAGTACTGCTACAATACTGTAGTGTTAAAATATAAATAAAACCCCCGCGATCGGATATTAGAGGCGCGCAGGTAAAGTGACTGATTCAGCCTATCTCTTACTGCGCGTCTCTTACAGACTGGTAGACCCCGGTAGGATTAACACAGCAGGGACTCCTTGTACAATCCCTGTAATGTATGTATACTGTACTGTCTAATGCTCTTCAGTTCCACCCTAAGTGAAGCTCTTCCCCCTGCAGGCCGCTCTCATGGGTGGAACCACCATGATCATCGGACATGTTCTGCCGGACAAGGACATCTCCCTTCTGGACGCCTATGAGAAGTGTCGGAGCTTGGCGGACCCAAAGGTTTGCTGTGACTACGCGCTGCACATGGGCGTCACCTGGTGGGGACCCAAGGTACTGCCACGAATATAAAAGGAGAGGGGTTTATACAAGTAGTGTGTGTGTGTGTGTGTGTGTGTGTGTGTGTGTGTGTGTGTGTGTGTGTCAGTGATCATGCCATTATAACTGGGGTGGCCAACTCCAGTCTCTCAAGGGCCACCCAACAGGTCAGGTTTTAAGGATATCCCTGCTTCAGCACAGGTGGCACACTGACTGGAGTTGGCCCCATCTGCATTATAACATATGTAAAAGTGCAAATATCGGCATTTGTGGACAAGAAGATAGCTTTTTAGAAACCCGCTATAATGATCTCTATAATAATGTCTTTGCCACTCCTTCTTGCTCCCTCCCTCCGTCTGCCTTTCTTTCTTTGTGCATGTGTGACGGAGCGGCCTTGTCGGTATGGTCAGAAAAGAGCTTACACACCACTTTCTTGCAATGAAAAGTCCTTTATTTCCCTTAGCAGGGAATCAGGTTGCAGTATACTCTTAATGAACAGAATAGAGCAATTAAAGTAAGTGGCATAGGTCTGCAAAATAACAGTCCTTAGTCCCAGGTACACAAATAGGAGTCCAGGTTCCCCTCAGCCGGGCTTTCTCTCCTCAGCCAGGCTTTCTCTCCTCAGCCAGGCTTTCTCTCCTCAGCCGGGCTTTCTCTCCTCAGCCAGGCTTTCTCTCCTCAGCCAGGCTTTCTCTCCTCAGCCAGGCTCTCCCCTCAGCCAGGCTTTCTCTCCTCAGCCAGGCGTTCTCTCCTCAGCCGGGCTTTCTCTCCTCAGCCAGGCTTTGTCTCCTCAGCCAGGCGCTCCCCTCAGCCAGGCTCTCCCCACAGCCAGGCTCTCCCCCCTCAGCCAGACTCTCCCCCCTCAGCCAGACTCTCCCCCCTCAGCCAACTCCCCCCCTCAGCCAAACTCTCCCCCCTCAGCCACTCTTCCCCCCTCACCCAGACTCTCCCCCCTCAGCCAGACTCTCCCCTCTCTCCCAAGCCTCATCCCATGAACTCTCCCCCCCTCAATGCCAGGGACTCTCTCCCCAGCCGCTCCGCCCACTCTCAGCCATCTCTCTCACTCCTCCCCTCAGCCAGTCTCCGCTCCCCTCAGCCAGGCTCTCTCCCCTCAGCCAGTCTCCGCTCCCCTCAGCCAGGCTCTCTGCAGCCTGTTTCCTCACAGACTGAGAGCAAAATGACAGCCTGGTGAAATCTGCCTTTCACGCCTCCCCTTTCCAATCAGCTAGCAGACCTGCCAGCCAGGGTGTGTTGGTTTTTTTTTTGAACAGCTCAAGTGAGAGAGTTTTTAACCTCTTATATTCTCCCTCCCAGCAATGTTTCTTTCTTCCCTGTCTGTATATCTCATTATCTCTCCTCCTGGGCATCTCTCTGCGTCTTCCTTCCCATTTCTTTCTGCCTCCGTCCCTTCTTATCTCTCTGCTCCTCTCTCCTTCTCTTTGCTGATCTCTCCCTTCCTCTGTCTTTCCTTCCACCTTCCCACCAGCCTGTCCCTGCACCACTGTCTTCATGTTGACAGAATGGGCCGTGTTTACACCTGTCCTGTTCCGTCCCATAAGCATTTCCATCAAAATGGACATTGAATCCGCAACAGCTTTTATTTTTCGCTCCAATCGTTTGTTTTCCACATTTATGAAGCGGTACTATGGCACTGAATGGGCTGCAAGGTGTCTCACGGTGTAGCACCGCTTAGCAAGTATGGCCCAACACAAAGCCTCTTCTCTGCCCTCCCTGCAGGTGAAGGCCGAGATGGAGACCATGGTGCGGGAGAAAGGGGTGAACTCCTTCCAGATGTTTATGACCTATAAGGACCTGTACATGCTGCGGGACAGTGAGCTTTACCAAGTCTTCCAACACTGCAAGGACCTGGGGGCCGTGGCTCGAGTGCACGCCGAGAACGGGGACCTGGTGGCAGAGGTGAGGGAGGCCTTTTGGACCAGTTGTGCTGTTACATGGGTATATTGCTGTGGTTGTCCCGGCCACATCCAAGTGTTCCCCATTACATCTCTTAGCATACAATGCTTCCACTGCGGCTAGGGATTCTGGGAAATGACATGCAAATGAGCACTCGCACAGTGCCACCTTTTTGCGTCTTGTCCATTTTAACATGGGATCCCTATAAGTTGATGCCTGTCGCATTACACGGCTTTTCAGCACAGAACATTAGAACTTTATAGTGTCAGTAAATCCACGGCCTGAAGAGCTTACACTTCAACGTAGCATCAAGCGATAGTTTCAGTGGCCTCTTCAAGCACACTGTGATTTGTGTCTCCAAGGTCCCACCAAATACCATCTCATTCCTTTCAGTTGGAAATGCTTTTTCTTTAATATGTCGGTGAATCATAACCCCCCTACTGCGCTCAACCGCGCATCTGGCCACATCTAAGGAAGGTGACGCAGCACAGAATTTTGGGTCAGGGTTTACTAAACAGTGCTAAACCTCCAGGCCCCTTATAGTCTATTCGTCTGACTCTTAAAGTCGCAGTCCCACCCCCTTTTTGTTTATAGGTGGGAAGCAGGAGGTCCCGGAGCTAACCTGTGTTTATTCCTGCTCGGGGGACCCCCCTACTTTCAGACATACTTATTTGGAGAAGTTGCCGCCGGTACGTCACGGAGGTTTAAAGCCCCCTGCGTCACGCGGGCCAACGAGAAGCCGCCACGGGACGACGTTGCCGCTTCGCGCGTGATGTAGGAGGTTTAAACCTCCGGAGGGGACAGTACCGGCGGCGCCTTCCCCGGTATGTATGCTGGGAAGTAGGGTGCCCCCATGGGCGGAAATGATTGCGGTTTGGGTTGGGGGAACCCCCAGCTTCCTATACATGTAAATATAAAACAGCGAAGGTGGGACGGCTGCTATTCGTTAGGCTGCGGTTATCCCGATCACAGCACAAGTGGCAGCAGAATGAATAAAGCCTCCAGCTGAACGGGGCGAACTCCCATTGACTTGTGTGGGCCCCGACGTCCGCTCTCTGTATCCATGAGTAAGTGCAGCTGTTTCCTGTTCTGTCGCAGGGTGCTAAGGAAACTCTGGAGTTGGGCATCACTGGACCGGAGGGGATTGAGATTAGCCGGCCTGAAGAGGTAAGGTTGGAGCCTCCCCTTTCCCTCCCAGCGTGCACCTGGTCTCAGGATCCGGTCCTCCCTGTTTCTTAAGGCTGCGCTTTTAGTGCCGGCGACGCGACGTTGCGGCAAAACAAATGCATTGCCGCCGTCGCGTGCGCTTATAGTAGAAGCGACGGAGCGATGGCTTGGTCGTGATCGCTGGAAGTCAAGTCAACTTGATTTTTCCAGCACCGCATCTTGACTCTCCATCGCCGTCGCGTTGATGTCGCCAGCGACGACACTATAAGCGCAGCCTAGGCGACAGCGACGCGAAGGTGACGTCACGCTGTGGTCGCTGGAAAAAATCAAGTTGACTTGACTTACAGCGATCACGACCAAGCCATCGCTCCGTCGCGTTGCTTCTACTATAAGCGCACGCGACGGCGGTAATGCATTTGTTGTGTCGTGTCGCCGGCACTTTAAGCGCAGCCAGACATAGAGAGACGAGTCTGCAATGTCGCCCTCTAGTGGCTACATTGAAAAACGGCAATGACATAGAAGAAAAGAATCCCTATCAATAGCACTCACCCTCTACTAAATAAATAATATTCTAATGAATTGTATTGATATAAATAATAGAGAAAACATCAACATAAGTAATAAAACCTAAATGACGCTATGTACATCGGACTTGGACCCAAGTGTGTCCTACTTGATGTACCACTATAATGTGATATCGTGTCAAATTATGATCCGATCTCTGGTAATAAATCTGGACCAAATGGTGATATTCTATCCAGCTCTATTGTAATTGCCTATGTAATGATCGCAGGTAAATACCCTGGTATACAATACCCCACTCTTGTGTAGCATGGCAGTAGGAAGCATAAGTGGTAAATGAATACCAGTCCTTGCTGTGAAACATCAAAAATATATACAAGTGAAATGAGAGGAGACTACAAGTGTCTCCTGTGTATAGTGCACCCCGGGTCAAAAGGGTGTGTGCAAACTCTGTGCACATTTATAAAATGGGCTTCCTACTGACCGCTGATGGTATGACGTAGATGTCTGTAATAAACTGGGTAAAATATGCTATAGTCCGGGTTGATACAGATATAGATACGATCTCGTGTATCCCTCCTGTTAGTTATGGGGTCAGATTGGGTATGTGCCGTCAGACCCCCATCGCCCTGTGCTACGAACAATGCTGGAAATGGATCTTAGGCTCCATAAATGAAAGAAGCCAAAATGCAGATAGAGGCTAAAGTTATCCAATCTAGTGGCTGCTTCCGGGGGCATCTCTCACTTGATGGGCCGGGTGGGATATGCTGTTATATATGTATCACTATATATGCTGTTAGATATGTATCACTGGATGGGAGATGCTGTTAGATATGTATCACTGGGTGGGCTGGGTGGGATATGCTGTTAGATATGTATCACTGGGTGGGATATGCTGTTAGATATGTATCACTGGATGGCTGGTGTGATATGCTGTTAGATATGTTACTGGATGGGCCGGGTGGGGGGATGCTATATGCTTTCTCAGCTGAACTTAATATATGTATCACTGGGATGGATAGATCTGTTAGATATGTATCCCTGGGATGGGCTGGGTGTGATATGCTTGTTAGATATGTAATCACTGGAATGGCGGGGTTATGTGTGCATAATGTATCACTCTGGGTGGAATTATGATATGTATCACTGGATGGGCCGGGTGGATATGCTGTTAGATATGTAATCACTGGGGGCTGGGAAGCTGTTGCATATGTATCATCCTGGATGCTGGGATATGATCTGTTAGATTCATGTTCACTGGATGGGCTGGGTGGTAATAATCTGGAGATTGCATATGTATCACTGGAGGTAGGTATATGCTGTTAGAGTCTGTCACTTACACTGGATGGGCCGGAGTGTGGGATATGCTGTTTATATGTATCTGGACTGGGTGGGATATTGCTGTTAGATATGTATCACTTGTGATGGGGTTGTATAGCGCTGTTTAGATATGTATCACTGGTTGGGCGGGTGGGATATGCCGTTCTTGATATTTGACACATGGGGGGAATCGCGTTAAGATATGTATCACTGGTGCGATTGGTAAGTTGAGTCCTGGAGTGGTGGGGATATGCTGTATAGATATGTATCACTGGATGGGGGGTGGGAAGATGCTGTAGATATGTATCTAACTCGGGTGGGCGGTGTTGGGATAATTCTGTTAGATATGGTATCACTGGATGGTCAGTGATTGCTGTTAGATATGTAATCACTGGGTGGGCTTGGGATTGCGTTGTTACGATTGTTAATCACTGGTGGCTGGTGGCTATAGCTGTTAGATATGTATCACTGGATGGAGCGGTGGGATAGCTGTTAATTATGTATCATCATGATTGGGCGGGTGGGATATGCTTTAGATATGTTCCACTGATGGGGATAGCTGTTAGATATGTAGCACTGGTGGGCTGGGTGGGATTGCTTTAGATATGGTATCACTGGGTGGGATAATGCTGTTAGATATGTATCCTCGGATTCGGGCTGAGTGGGATATACTGTAGATATGTACCGATGGCTGGTGGGATATGCATGATTAGAATATGGATTCACTGGTGTGCTGATGGGTGGGATATGCTGTTTAGATCTGTTTCAGCTGGAGTGGGCATCGGTTAAGTGGTATATTGTGATGGCTGGGTGGTATGCTAGAGTATGTATCACTGGATGGCTGGTGGGATATGCTGTTAGATTTAAATCAGGATGGGCGGGTGGGGATATCGTTAGAATATGTACCTCATGATGGTGGCGTGTGGGATAATGCTGTTAGATATTATCACTAGGATGGCCTTGGGTGGAGATATGCTTGTTAATATGTATCACGACGGGCTGGCGTGGGAAGTATGCTGTTAATATGTTCACATGATGGGCTGGGTTGGATCGCTGTTAGAGTATGTATCACGTGGGGTGGGGAATATGCTTTGTAGATATGTTCCACACTGGCGGTGCGGTGATATGCTGTTTAGATAGGTATCACTGGATTGGGATATGCTGTTATAATGTAAACTATGTACATGCAATCACTGGTGGGGGCCAGTGATCGCTGTTAGATTATGTATCAGATTGGGCTGGGATATTGCTGTTGATACATGTCTCCACTGGATGGGGATGCTGTTAGATATGTATCACATAAGAACTGGGTGGGGGCCGATATGCTGTAGGATATGTATCACTGGATGGGCTTGGGTTGGTATTGCTTTTAGATATGTACACTGTGGTGGGATGCTTGTGCTGGTGGGATATGCTGTTGGTAGTATGTATCACTGGATGGGCTGCTGGGTGTGAATTGCTGTTAGATTGTCTCTTGTGGGCTGGGTGGGATATGCTGTTAATATGTATCACTGGATGGGTGACTTTCGCAAGTCATGGTGGCGGGGATATGCTGGTAGTTTATCCTGTGCCGGTGGATAGCGTAGAGTATGTAACATCACTGGGTGGGCTGGGTGGTATATGCTGTTAGATATGTATCACTGGGTGGGCTGGGTCACTTTATGCTGTTAGATATGTCTCACTTGGTGGGATATGCTGTTAGATATGTATCACTGGATGGGCTGGGTGGGATATGCTGTATAGATATGTTATCACTGGGTGGGCTGGGTGGTATATGCTGTTAGAATTGTCTACTTGGATGGCCCGGGTGGGATAGATCTGGTTGATATGTATTCTACTGGTGGGATATGCTGTTAGATATGTTTCTCACTGGTGGGCTGGGTGTTATATGCTAGTAGATAGTGTACTCACTGGATGGGTGCGGGTGGGATTCATGCTTTTAGATATGTATCACGGGTGGGCTGGGTGTTGTATCGCGTTGATATGCTATCAACTGATGGCCGGGTGGGAGCTGTTTAGATATGTTATCACTGGGTGAGGCTGGGTGGATTACTTGTTAGTATATGTATCAACTGTTGGTGAGCTGGGTGGTATATTCCTGTT
Organism: Ascaphus truei; assembly: GCA_036426205.1. Lineage (NCBI taxonomy): Eukaryota > Metazoa > Chordata > Amphibia > Anura > Ascaphidae > Ascaphus > Ascaphus truei. Next base: position 8,254 of record WSYH01012238.1, on the reverse strand, counting down.
AGATATGGTATCACTGGATGGGTCCGTGGGATAATGTCTGTTAGATATTATCACTGGGCTGGGGATCTGCTGTTGGATGATATTGATCACTGGATTGTGTGGGATATGCTTTATCGATATGTCCTCACTGAGGTGGGCTGGGTGGGATATAATCTGTTAGTATGTATCACTGGACGGGCCGGGTGGTGAGTATGACGTTAGATTGTATCTACTGGTATGGCTGGAGTGGGATCTCTGTTTAGATATGTATCACGGGTGGATATGCTGTTAGCCTGTATCACTGGCTGGGCCGGGTGGATATACTGTTAGGATTGTCTCACTGGACATGGGCTGGGTGTGGGATATAACTGTTAGAATAGTCCACTGGATTGGGCTGGTTGTGGTGATATTGGCTGTTAGTTGGTATCACGTGTATGGCTGGGTGGGATATGCTGTTAGATATGTTATCCTGCTGGGCTGGGGGATATACTGTTAGATATGTATCACTGGCTGGGCTGGGTGTGATATACTGTTAGATATGTATCACTGGGTGGGATATGCTGTTAGATATGTATCACGTGGAATGGTGCACGGGTGTGGATATGCTTTAGATATGTATCACTGGTGGGATATGCTGTTAGATAATGATCCCTGGATGGTGGGATATACTGTTAGATTATGTTTCATAACTGGATGGGTGGGTATGCTGTTAGATTGTTATCACTGGACTTGCGGGTGGGATATATCGTGTTAGATATGTATCGCTGGTGGGCTGGGTGGATATACGTGTTAATTATGTCTCACATCGTATTGGGCTTGGTGGCAGATTCCTGTTAGATATGTATCACTGGCTTGGCTGGGTGGGATATACTGTTAGATATGTATCACTGGCTGGGCTGAGGTTCGGTGATACTGTTAGATTGTCTCACGGTGGGGATATGCTGTTAGATTATGTACATCTACTGGTGGGGCCGGGTGGGATATCTGTTAGAATGTCTCACTTGGACTTGGGCTGGGGGGGTATATACTGTTGATTAATGTCTCACTGGGTGGGGGGGATGTATGCTGTTAGATATGTCTCACTGGGTGGGATATGCTGTTGGATATGTATCACTGGATGGGCTGGGTGGGATATGCTATTAGATATGTATCACTGGATGGGACGGGGTGATATGCTTGTTATGATATGTACACTGAATGGGCTGGGTGGGATAAAGCTGTTAGATATGTACACTATCACTGGACGGGCTGGGGTGATAATACTAGTTTAGATATGTATCACTGGGTGGGGCTGGTGGTATATGCTGTTATGATATGTATCACTGGCTGGGGCTGGGTGGATATAGGCGTTAGTATTGTATCACCTGGGATGGGGCCGGGTGGGATATGCCTGTTAGATATGTATCGACTGGACTGCTGGGTGGGATATATGTTAGATATGTTATCGCTGGGTTGGTAATGCTGTTAGATATTTGTATAGGCACTGCTGGGCTTAGGTGGGATATGCGTAGATATGATCTCCTGGGGGCGTATTCGTTGGAATTGTATCACTGATGGGCTTGGTGGTATGCTATTAGATATGTTCCACTGGACGGTGCTTGGTGGGATAATGCTGTTAGACTATAGTTATCACTGATTGGGCCGGGTGGGATTGGCTCTGTAGATATGTACTCGGAACTGGATTGGCGCGGGTCGTTTAGCCTCCGGTGGGGAGATGCTGTTAGATCGTCTCACTGAGGAGTGGGGATCTGTATATATGTCTCATCTCTGGATGGGCCTTGGGTTGCTGTAGATTTCTGCACTTAGATGGGGGATTGGTATATTATCACTGGCATGTCTGGTGTGGGATATGCTGTTAGATATGGTCTCTCACTGGATGGGCTTGGGTGGGGATATGCTGTATATATGTCTCATGGGTGGATATGCTGTTGAGATATAGTCTACACTGGGTGGGATATGCTGTTTAGATTGTCCTCACACTGGGGTGGGTATATTGTGACTGGAGCTTGCGACCAGGCGTTATAATACACAAAAAATATATATATAATATATTATATACACTGGGTTGAACTGGTACGAGACTTAGATATGATAAAATTTAAATTGTATTCTTGATAAAGGTGACCTACAAAATATACAAATAACAGGCAAAATATAGACACTGTCACTTAAAGATCTGGACATGATGATCATAAAAAAAAAAAAAAAATGGTCACATTAACATGGGACTGGCAGTTCATACAACATTCAATTCATCATCCCACAGAACACGAAAAGCCATGAAAAGACTCTGCATGCAACATTGCAAGATCGCTTTCCTCTCAGCAATCCAGATGGTATAGAAGAACAACACAGACAAGGTGGACAAAACCGTTTTATGAAACCTTTTGTAACCCATAATCCTTACATTCATGTACAGGTGATTGGTTTTTCATAATTCCGTAAGCCACTCACTACACTGGGTAAGCACATTTTGATACTATGCCCCCAGCTAGTTGGCACTGCTCAGTTGGACCTGGGGTTCCATTTCTGCGCCTCCACATTTTCTCTCACAGAATGCCCGCCAATCACTAAATCAGGAATTTCTGGCAGTGAAACCCGCTTGTTGTAAGGTGTGAAAATGGGACACTATAATAGCCTGCTCTGTATTTGAGTCATCTCCGCCCATCGCTGTAAACACGTGTAGGTGATAAACTCCCTCTACGAGCACTTAAATTCTAGACATTAGGCGCTTCCTACTGGCCATCTGCTACTTATGGCCACAGGAATTCCCTCTGGTTTGCTGTCTCCTACCGGTGACAGCAGTTTTAAGGATAAACACAAACATATTAAACTATCCGGTGATCCGTTGTTCCAGTGTCCAAGCCTTCCCAGTTCTCAATGCCGGAACTGGACACCCTTAGTGTCCAAATTTGCGACTTGGCTACACCTCTACGCTGAGTTACACAAATACACCTTAAAGCCGTTTCCTATTTTATACAATAATCTCCGCTGTCATTAAATCAACAGGTTTTTCACTAAATCCCCATTGAAACACCGGCTTCGCCGCCATAGTAACTTTCACTGCATTTGCCCGCACGTTGTCAGCTATGGGAATCCGCGCCATAGAACTTTTCAACGGGGTCCACCTGACCCGCCGTTGAAGTCAAATGGGGTTTTCCGCCATATGCCGGATCACGGAAATTGCCGCCTGCCATTGAAGTCACGAAAAGCTCCCGTAACTGTAAGGTGGGTCCATACTCCGTCGGTTGGGTCAAGATGGTCAAGTGATGGGTTCTCGCAGCAATGCCGAGCACTTGCACTACCGGTACACCACCACAGAACCAACCTTGCCCCTCTGGACCCTCCGGAACCGGTAGCTAGTTCCAATTTCAGGCTTTTTCACCTAGCCGTTTTCTTGGCTGTTTCTGTCTGCGCCGCCATTTGCACCTATGTGCGGCCCAGCATCCTTCTTGGTTCGACCCTTATACCGTCGGGTTCGACCTGATTCGGGGACCCAGTTGTGGTCGAGTGTTTGGGGGAGGTTCTATGGAACTTAAGGGCAAAAGTATATTTTATTTCTATGTTGCTCTAGAACTGTTTTATTATTCGCCACTGCCAACTTGTGTCGTTGACTTCACCTGCTAATGATCACAAGCTCTCCTATAGAAAAAGTATCCGCTTTGTGGGTTTCTGGTTTGGAGACGGCAGTCCAACTCGTTCCTGGAATGCTCTTCAAAGAATCTCCATTGAAGGTGTAAGGGCCCATTGACTTACAATGGTGAAACCGCCGCTCCTCCTCCGATCGCCCATCTGCTGTACTTCACAGGAAACTCGGACCCAAAACACAAGATTCGTCCATTTAGAATGCAAGTGAGAACCCTAATGGCGGCCTATGGGACCCTGCAAAATAGTGCACTGAAAGCGGGACAATTACACAAAGGGGCTATAATCATGCAAAACATTACCCTTGTACTCCTGATGGATCCTAGTGTGTGTGTGGAGTGATGCAGACACTGGCCCAGACACAATACTTTATCACAGTTGATATTAGAAGCAAGCACAACACATTACTGCCTCGTCCCAGTTAACTATCGATAGCAACCGTTGCGTCATCTCGAGTGAGCGGAGTCCTTTTAGGAGGAGGTGGCCAATTGGTGGGGTGTAACCCCGTTAGATCCGCGGGCCAAATTCCTCCCCATCGATCACAGATATGCTGTTGAGTATTCTCACTGTGGGGATATGCTGTTAGATGTCTCACTTGGAATGGGTGGGATATGCTGTTTACAAATATGTAAATCACTGGATGGGGCCGGGGGGAGATGCTAGTTAGAATTATTGGTATTATATCACCCTGGTGGGTGGGGTATGGGATTTGCTGTTTGTATGTTATCACTGGCACTGGGTGGGATAATCTGTTAGATTGTATCACGTGGATGGGGCTTGGGGGATATGTCTGTTTAGATATTATCACTGGACGGCTAGGGTGGGATGTTGCTGTTTAGATATGTATACGACTGGGTGGATATGCCTGTTGATATTACATTCTGGGTGGGATTCTGTAATTCTACTGGGTTGAGATATTGAACTCACGTTAGGGATCGGTTCATGCACTGGATGGGTGGATATGCTGTTACATATGTTAACACTGAATGGTGGGACCGGGTGGGAGATGCTGTTAATATGTATCCATTGGTGGCTGGGTGGGATTTGCTGTTAGTTACATGGGATTGTCTTAATTTACCTGTGTTCTGGGTGGGATGGCTGTTAGATATGTATTCACTGGTGGTTGCTTGGGTGGGATAATGCGTTTTAGTATGTACCATGGAGTGGGCTGGTGGGATATGCTTTAGATATGTCCATGGATGGGCTGGGTGGGATATAGCTGTTAGATATGTTCACTGATTCTGGGTGGTGGATAAGCTGTTAGATATTAGGGTCTGGTTCTTTAGAATGTCCTGGATGGGCCTGGTGGGAGATCTGTGTTATGAATCTGTCTCACTTGGATGGTGGGCTGGTGGGATATGCTGTTAGATATGTCTCACTGGATGGGTGGGATCTGCTGTTGATATGTAAGTCCCACTGGATGTGGCTTGGTGGGATAATGCTGTAGATATGTATCATACACTGGTGGGAGTATGCTTTTAGTAGGTGGTATCAACTGGCATGTCTGGGTGGGATATGCTGTTAGATATGTATCACTGGGTGGGAGATGCTTTTAGATATGTTATCATCACTGGATGGGCTGGGTGGGATATGCTGTTAGATACAGTATGTATCACTGGGATGGGCTGGGTGGGATATCTGTTAAATATGTATCACTTTGATGCTGTTAGATATGTATCACTGGGTGGGCTGGGTGGGATATGCTGTTAGATATGTCTCACTGGATGGGCTGGGTGGGAGATGCTGTTTAGATATGTATCACTGGGTGGGATATGCTGTTAGATTGTATCACACTGGGTGGGAGATGCTGTTAGATATGTATCACGGGGTGGGCTGGGTGGGAGATGCTGTTAGATATGTATCACTGGATGGGCTGGGTGGTATATGCTGTTAGATATCTCACTGGAATGGGCTGGGGTGGGATATGCTGTTAGATATGTCTCACTGGGTGGGATATGCTGTTAGATATGTATCACTGGGTGGGCTGAGTGGGATAATGTGTTATGTATCACTGGATGTGGCTGGGTGGGAATATGCTGTTAGATATGTTCACTGGATGGGCTGGGTGGGATATGCTGTTAGATATGTATCACTGGGTGGGATATGCTGTTAGATATGTATCACTGGGTGGGCTGAGTGGGATATACTGTTAGATATGTATCACTGGATGGGCTGGGTGGGATATGCTGTTAGATATGTATCACTGGATGGGCTGGGTGGGATATGCTGTTAGATATGTCTCACTGGATGGGCCGGGTGGGATATGCTGTTAGATATGTAATCACTGAATGCTGGTGGATAATGCTGTTAGATTGTATCACTGGATGTCTGGTTGGGATATGCTGTAATATGTATCACTGGTGGGCTTGGTGGGATATGCTGTTAGATAGTCTCACTGATGGGCAGGGTGGGATATGGTGGTTATGTATATAAGTGTAATATGTTCATTGGAGTGTGGAGATGCTGTTAGATATGTATCACTGTGGTGGGGGTGGTGATTGCTGTTAGATATGTATCACTGGTGGGATGGTATAATCTGTGTAGAATGTATCACTGGGCGGTGGGAATATGCGTGTTAGATATGTATCACTGGAGGCTGGGGTATGCTGTTAGGATATGTATAGACTGGATGGCCGATGGTGGGATATCTGAGTTAATATTGTATCACTGGTGGGAACTGTGCGTTAGGATATCGTGTCACGATGCGTGTATCTGCTTGATAGTATCTGGATCGGTGGTATCGTGTTAGATATGTATCACTGGGGCCGGGTGGACATATACTGTTAGATATGTATCGCGGGGGATTATGCTGTTAGATAGTATCACGGATGGGCTCCGGGTGATATGCTGTTAGATATGTCGCTACTGGATGGGCGCGTGGATGCGTAATATTCATGGGGATCTTAGATATGTATCATGGAGGGCCGTGTGGGATATGCTGTTAGAATGTATCCTGGTGGGCTGGGTGGGCTATGCTAGTGTCTGAGGAAGATTGGTAGATATGTATCAGGGGCGGTGGATATGTGTTGATTGTTTCATGGATGGGAGTATGTGTTAGAGTATCATGGGGCCTGGGTGTATATGCTGTTAGGATATGCTTCACTGGTGTGGGTGTATAATGCTGTAGGAATATATTCACTGGATGGGCCGGGTTGGGATATGGCTGTTTAGATATGTATCACTGGACGGGCTGGGTGGGATATGCTGTTAGATATGGGTTACACTGGGGCTGGTGGATTGCTGTTAGATATGTTCAGCGGGTGGGCTGGGTGGGATAATGCTGAGTTGTTATGGGAGAAGTCATGTAGATCATGATCACTGGAATGGACTTGGGGGGGATATGCTGTTAGATATGTATCACTGGATGGGATATGCTGTTAGATATGTATCAATGGGTGGGGGATATGCTGTTAGATATGTATACTGTGGGGTGGTGGATATGCTGTTAGAATTGTATCACTGGATGGGCTGAGGTGGATATGCTGTTTAGATATGTATCTACTGGAGGTGGCTGGGTGGGATAATGCTGTTAGATATTCTAACTGGGGGGGAGCGGGTGGGAAGCTGTTTATATGTTCACTGAGGGCGTGGTGAGATGCTGTTAGATATGTATCCTGGATGGCTGGGTGGGAATTGATGGAACAGATGGCGTTGGAATGCGTTATATATAAGGTGCTGGGGTATCTGAGGACCAGGGAGGGTCCGGGTGGGATATGCTGTTCGATATTATCATGGAGGGCTGGGTGGGATATGCTGTTAGATATGTATCGCTGGGTGGTATATGCTGTTGGATATGTATCACTGGGTGGGATATGCTGTTGGATATATATCACTGAGTGGGCTGGGTGGGATATTCTCTAGAAATATTTCTTGTAATAACCCGGTATCTCTTTTTCTCTTCTGTTCTGTGAGAGCTTCTGGGTTCTTTCTGTTCCTGCTGCGGTTCTTCTTCTCTTTCTTTCTGAGTTCTGGTCTTCCTCTGTTCTTCTTTCTTGTGTTCTGTTTCTTTCTGTCGTCTTTCTTTCTTTTCTGCCCTTCTGGCTCTGGCTGGACTGCACAGCCACTCCTCCCCTCTCTGCCGCACTCCTCCCCTATCTGCCCTCCTCTCTCCCTTTGCCCTCCTCTCTCCCTGCCGTCGCTCTCCTCTCTCTGCCGCCCTCCTCCCTTCTCTGCCCTCCTCCCCTCTCTGCCTTCCTCTCCTCTCTGTCCTCCTCTTCTCTCTGTCCTCTCCTCTCTGTCCTCCTCTCCTCTCTGCCCTCCTCTCCTCTCTGCCCTCCCACCCTCCTCTCCTCTCTGCCGCCCTCTTCTCTCTCTCTCTCTCTCTCTCTCCCTCTCTTCCTCTCTCTGCTCTCCTCTCTCTCACCTGACAAACAGCTGGAAGCAGAGGCCGTGCACAGAGTCATTACCATCGCCAACAGGGTGAGCGCCAGCGCCGTATCCTGCTCTCCCGGTGTCACTCTGACTGTGCATTTTGTTTCTTGGCCTGTGTGTTTCTCTGTTATGGTTATTGTAATCGTGTCTGTGTGTATCTGTCTTTGTGTGTGTGTGTGTGTGTTTCTCTGTGTCTGTGTGTGGTACTCTGTGGTGTGGTGTGTGTGTTTTCTCTCTGTTCTGTTGTGGTGAAAATCGT
>WSYH01012237.1:0-19189 GCA_036426205.1 Ascaphus truei | reverse complement strand
TGGCCCGCTCCTCGTGCCCCCCCCTCCCTATACTCCTCCTATTACCCCATATACCCCGTCCGCTATAAACTTCCTATGCTGCCATATCACCTCTCCGTCCGATACCTCCCCAACTCCCGCCTAACCTTTAATAAGAAAAACCTTTTGTTGTTTTTTTCACACCCCCAGATTGCGCCGGGAACTACGCGACCCTATACTCACGCGCCCTTAGCAGACCTATGAGAAAGGAGATCCCCCCTAATGTTACCTGTCACTCTGACCGGCTCTCCCCTCCCGAATACCGCTGGATAATCCCTCCTGGGTCTCCCCTGTGACTTACCTCCGTCCCCGGATAACCGCCAATCATTTTCCCCCAAATATCTTTTTCCACTCCCACCGTGGAAATTACAGCTGTGGTCACAACAAGCCGGGGGGACGGCAAGAGGGCAACAGAGGTTACACTCACAGGTGAGCCTCATTTTACCTAAATATCGGCCTGGGACGATAAAGCGGGTGCTAATTGTCCTGGGCCAGACCGTCTGTATAGCAGATAGAGGTGGTCCCAGGAGAGAGAAGCAGTCACTCTCTCTCTGGTGTTTTCCCCGAGTCACGCTCTTACAGCGATCTAATGTGGCGTGACTGAGGGTTGCTTAAACGCCGCCAGAGGGGTCTACCCACAGACCCCCTGTGGCGTGTTGTAGGATATCTTATCGTCTCTAGAAGCATTCCCCCCGAGTTGGAGATTAATGGGACCGTGTCCTTCCGGGACCCTGGCTTCACAAACAGTATAATAGAAAAATAACAGACTAAGGCATTTCGATCACTATAACCGCTGCTCTGTGAGAAGCAAGAGAGAGTAGACCTCTTCTCTCTCATCTGACATCTCCCGTCGCGCAGCTCTTTACAGACGCGTGACGGGCCCGTAGTGTTATAACGCGATGGTCCCATTTCAGGAAGGCATGGACCCACCCACTTGCCGAGTTAATACATCCCGGGCAGCTTGGCTGAACTGGTACTACTTTCTGTTGCGAGTAAACCCCCTACTCGGGCGGCCATATACCTCGAGCGCACCACCCTTTCCTTCCGAACCTACTTTAACATCTGCCTTATGGGTTTTCATTAACTCTCCTACTATCACCCAGCCCTCTCTTCGTTCTTATATAAAGGTCCTGCTCATTTCACATAGGATTGGTGTTTTTCAAAGTTTATATTTCTTGCGCTCCTAAAAACTAAAAAAAAAAAGATGACATTTTTATATATCCAATAATATTATAAAATAAAAACTTAAAAATGTTTAAGTTTCTTTCATTGTCTCACTGGTTTCACAATGTATGTTGGAATTCAGCTACTGGTACTGTTTTGGGAGACGTGTGTGGGATTGTGTCAACTCACATATTCTCTGTCTGCAGAGATTAGAGGAGTAGATGTTTTGGGAAGCCACACGCCCACCTGGGATAGACCCTCGTAGCATCTAACCATGACAGGGTTCTTCTCTGTAATTAACTCTTGTTTTCCTGACGGGCACCTAATGTTTAGTGTCCTCTATGGGGGTGATGTCTGTCATGAAGGTGAGATACTTAACGATACCATTGATGTAAACTATTTGAAACTCTTTTTGACGGATGGAGGCTGCGAAACGCGTTTAGGGTTTTCACTCCCTTCACTTTTGTATATGGCCTTTGCTGTTTCCTTTATTCTTTCTGGGCAGATAAGACTGAAGTAGGCTCGCCGTTGGCTTATCTCGCGGCTGGCATTTGCTGGCGTTAGCATGCTGGGTATCGTTTATTGTTTACAGAACAAGGCAAAATAGGGGATTACCGGTACAAAAGCCTAACTCCAAGCAGTCGCCCTTTGCAATAAAGAGACACCGATGAATACAGGGTCCCCCAGGAAGAAACCCTTGTAGGCAGACGAGCTGGGACTGACTATTTAACCATACTCTCGAAGCATGAGAACGTTGGACTACCTCCGTCATTTAACTCTACGGACCGGCTTGTATTTGCTGGGTGGATGTATAACAGAGTATGGATGTGGACTGATTGTACTGTTTAAGCTCTACCCTCCCTGGGCGCCATTTCATTTTTTGGCCCCTGTCTGGATGTATTCGCCTCTTCTTTTGCCCTCTCCACAATGGCCATCCGATTTTTCTCCACTCATCTACTTCTTGTTCCATTTCGCTGCGGTTGTCCAATCTTGGTTTTGCCCCACCTGTGTCGCAAAATTCTTTATTTGCCTGCCTGGTCCGTGTCCACTGTTTGCCATGTCCTGGTCACGCAATAAGGTTCCTCTAGTCACCAGTATTGATGTTCAGGGCCCCACCGCCAATGCCATCTTCTTTTTAACCGTGCCATTATCGCCGAATCTACCGTTGTCAAGGACCGAGACTTTTAACACCAACCAATTATCTAAACCCTCACATCTTCTCACACTATCTAGAGCGAACCGCCCATTAAAACTCCAAGGTAACTGCAGAGCCACTGTAAACAACTTGACACTCTCTTCGTACTTAAATGTTCATCCTAATGGGTGTCCCAATCATATATGTAGTATGTGGTGTGTATACCTTTCTTTATAGAGTGATTTAATAAGTATATATATTACATGATATATACACATACAGTGTGTGACAATTCACCAAAAATCTACTCGCCAGCACAAAAAACATCTACTCGACACACCTAGTACCAAACGTTGCTGCTTTGGTCTCAATATTTACTCGCCCGGGGGTTACAATCCGACTCGCCTCGGAGCGAGCAAATGTCTAGGTTTGTCGAACACTGTATAGTATTATATATGCTATAATATTATATATATATTATTGATAGTATCTCTCCCTCTCGTCTCCTGTATGTAAGTGGCTGTCACTTACAGGACTAACGGAACAGGTCACGGGGTGAACTTGGAGAGATGTCCCTGAATTATTTCCATCCAGTGTCCATGCTTTGAATGTGAATGGATTGTATACATACTGTTTTTGCGGGTTTTTTTTGCTATTTAACATCTCATTTTCACAAAAGTCTTTTTTTGTTTTAATTATGAAATCGACACCATATTTCATTGAGACACACACCCCAACCCTTCCTCACTGGGCCGTAGTTCGTCCAGCGAAAAGAGTTTGCGTCTGGCTTTTTATGTTTTGGTTTTATAATTGTTACACGTAGCTTCTACTGATTAAGTGAAAATAGCAGTATTTGATGACATTTGCATGAGACGCCAGATGAACGCTTTCTATCCGTCTGTCAGTCGGCTAAATCGCAGCTAGCGGTAATACTGCGATGTCCTCTTATTTGTCATGGGGGCATCTTCAAAAGGCGATCATACATGTCCTGTACAACCAGACTTTGATGTTCCCTGGGGGCGGAGTCTATTCCAACGAACAGTTTTATATTATCCTTAGCCAGCTACAAAATCTGGTACATTGACTAAATCAGAAATGAAGTAGGACTCCTCGGTAAAAAGGTAGCAGGATATTTTTTGTTTCACCAAAAAGAAGCTTCACAACGACCCGAGGTCATCCTCAATTTGTGAAGACGTTGGCCCAATTCAATTTGGGCATTATTGGGAGAAGGTTGCGGAGGTGGTTGGTAACTCCTTAATAACATTTGAACCAATAGTTTGCTGTCTTCTGACCCCCAGCTGTAAAACTGGTCCATGCTAGGGGAAAGTGACAGTGAATGATTCAGGGCACGGCCGCCGCTCGTGTGTGTGCGACGCGTCTGCTATGACAAGGGATGCAGTGACAACAAAGTATAAGAACCACTCATAACGTGTGTGAAAGATCAGAAAACGAAATTGGGAGCCACGCCACATCGCGTTATAAGCGGATCCGCGTCTAAACAGATCGCGCTATACACGTGGTTGGAGCTGTACTCAGGTCGTACACTTAGAAGCGAGATGAATCTTGGGGAAACCCTGCATGTGTGCCAAATGTTTATATTTCCTCCACAGATAACGGGGAGGAATCCTACGGTATGTTAGATATGTCTTTGATTATTAATTATGATTAGTCTTTGTGTGGATAAAGACCGAGCTAAAAAGATTCATTTGACTGTAAAATGCGTAGTAGATAATGTTACATGGAGGTTATTTGAGAAAGAGGGGTCGCTAACTCCGATAGTTAGATCAGGGATAGATGACACACAGAAGCTGTCTTAGGATATATGTGAAAGATTCGGTCCATCAGATTTTCCAGAATATACAAGGGTTATTACGCAATTCGCGGCTTTAAAATTATTATTAACAATACAGTGGGCGAAGTTCTGCCACCCTCGGGCCCAATGTTGTATAATCCAATCCGCGGGTTCAGTGTATCCGTTCTAAGAATCCGCCAACGGATTGCGGCAGCGCGCGGCATTTGGATTCTACAAATTCGCTGGCGGGGTGGCGAGTTCCGCCGACTGTATTAGTTAATAATAATTATTTGTTTTTATAAGCCGCGAAACGCGAGTCGCCCCTTTTTTGTTTGAGATTGATCCGCTGAAATCCGGCCCAAACATTCGCCCGTGTGTACTGATGACATATTTTGTAAGACACTGTTTCTGGTAGACATGTTCTGATGCCAGTCTACTAGTGTAGCATACATGTGCTAGCCATAGTTATCATAATCCTTAGAGATTAGGATGCGGTGTTTGCGTGTGTTTTACTCTGTGTAAAGTGACCGATGGGGTCATATTACTTACCTGAACGGAAGGGTAACAGAAGGAGTTCTACAGAAGCAAGAATCCAACAGGACATTTCAAGTAGAGAAAAGAACAGGCGACAAGTTTGCCATCTTTGAAAAGCACATGACATATTCGATGCGACTACCCTATATCTGCTATATGGAAGTAATAACTCGGACAATTAACGTTCTTTCGTGCTCTAAACCTCGGAAAGCGGAATTATTATATCCAGCTAAGATTCAATGTATGGAAGACCAATTTAACATCAGTATACCACTGTATGTTTGAGGTGTGTCTGTTCACGGAGCGTCCTTGGTATCAGGTTTCGCTGTTTATTCCTTTTTTAAAAATTATTTTATAAGATTGGAGACACCAGATGGTCGATTAAATAAAAAAAATGGTGCCGCTTAGTGCAATTACCAGGTGCTGCCTCCTCCTCCTCCAGCGCGCTGTGCTGTCCCGTTGCCATAGCACACCATGCGACATCACGTTGGCCTGGCCGTGCCCATGTTCCGCCCCCAAATTCTGCCAGCCAAAAATATCGGGTCCGAATGTGAAATCACCACTGGAGATGCCATTTTTACGGTATGCCATTTGTAACTTCTTTGCTATAAAAACACTCAACTCTTTTTTTTGTTCATTAAAGACGTAAAATGTATTATGTACTGTCCTTTGAGCTTTAATTACCTATTCATTGATTGTGTTTCGTTTGTGCATTTTTTCTGGGACCAAGGACTTCTAGGGTGTTACACCTAACATGAATTCCTGGTGGCGGCCAGTGGTAATGTGGGATTTTCTGAGTGGTCTTCGTGAGGAGGGGGTTAATCCACCGCCCTGGCACTTTGCTGTGGTGTCCACCTACTTGCTTCCCCCCCCTTCTGAATCGCCCTGCGTCACGTTGCTATGGTATAACGCTACATAATGGCTTCATATGACGCCGCGACTCGCTCGTTGCCCATGGCAGCGAGATGCCATGTGAACATCTGCCGCTTCATTTGACTCGTGCGATTCGAAGAGAGGGCTGGGGGAGGCGGCAACAAGTAGGCAGCCGCCACAGATAAGTGCCTCCACCTTGGGCCCATTTGACCAGAAGAGCGCTGCAAATGTGTATATGGGGGGGCCGGACATTTTTATCCGCCCCAGGCCCCGGGTCCCTAATGGGAAATCCGGCACGAGGTTGTGCCCATTTTAGTGCCGGAGATGAGAAGATAACTGGGCGGTCCATTTTGTTGCAAACTCGTTCACATTCACGAACATGTCCACAAGAGAAGCATGTACTGGGGAAATTGTGGCAAGAGCAGCGGGATAATATTTCTTTTATTTATTTTTTATTAGTGCTTGAGGGTGGTCTATCAGTAGGATAATTGTGCATCAAAATTTCATGGCTAAAAAGTCATTACAACCATTGTAAAATGGAGAGTCTTGTGATCAGAAGACTTCATATATATAATATATATATGATGATGGCATAAATATGATATATAGTGGATCCTAAAAAACACTGGTTAACTTAAGGAGGCTGAAGACCTTAGGAGGTAATCCAAGCTGGGGCGAGGGGGTGGGTTTTGTTTGTATTTCCTCTTCATTTTTTTGAACACAGTTTTGAAGTAGGGTGGGGGGGGTCTGCCCCAGCTGCAACCCCGTTTATTTCGCTCCGGGACCCTCTGCTTCCGAGTTACAGACCTCCTAGGGGGTGCCGGTATCTCCCTGCAGTTTTTTCAGCTTCCTCGTCACATGGGCCCAATGGGAGCTGAACCCGATGACCTCACAGCTTCCGCTTGGCCCGCATGTCTTCGTATTGTTGGTGTCCAATGGCAGAAGGCTATATTATTTGCGCAATCTAGTGGTTAGAGATTTACCCACGTTTGCCAACAGGCCCAGATAGGGTTGCCAGGTGGCCTTCCCCAAAAATACTGGACACAGAAGGCTTCCCACCAGTTGAGGCCCCTTAACCTCCTCATCGTGGCTCTCACATGTCCATACATCAGCCATCCTCCTGACCTGAGGTCCCACAATCAATAGCAGGTTCACATATGCAGGCTGCCGCGTGGCCAAACATGCCCCAACCATCCCACCCGGGACCGCTACAGGTCCATTAACCCTTGAGCCCATTACTTCCTGATAAGAACTTCCGCTGGATCTCCTGCAGTGACAAGAGACGTCTCCTCCCAACTTCTGGAGGTATCCGCCTCTCACTTAATACCTCTCCCCCTCCAGAGCTGCCTGTTAGCCCCAGGGGATCGTCGCATGACTCCAGGCTGCCAGGAAGGGAAGAGGGCCCCATCTAGGGAATAAATTGAAGTGTATGTATGTGTGTATGTCTTTATTTATATAGCGCCATTAACTGTGCATAGCGCTTCACAGCAGTAATACACGTGACAATCAAAAGAACAAATAATACAAATACAGGTCATGGGAAAGTGCTTCGACATAAAAGTAACATTGTGGAAGTTGGAGTCCCTGACCCGAGAGCTTACAATCTAATTGGTGGGAGAACGTACAGAGACAGTAGGAGGGCATTCACTGGTAAGTGCGTCTGCAGGGCGCCAAGCTTTATGTAATCATGTATAGTATAACCACGGTGCTGCTCATATTCTTTTTTAAGCAGGTGTGTCTTAAGGTGGGCCTTAAGTGGATAGAGAGGGTGCTAGTCGGATACTGAGGGAGAAGGACGATCCAGAGGTGTGCGGGGCAGTCGGTGATGAAAGGTTTAAGGCGGGAGAGGGCTTTAGATACAAAGGGGGTAGAAAGAAGACATCCTTGAGGCGAACGCTCAAGGATGTGTGCATAGCGAGAAAATTAGGGCTGAATTGTAAGGAGGGGCAGAAGAGTGTTAAAGCTTAAAGTGAGGAGGAGAATTGAGTGCGAGATGGCGGGATTTGAAGTTAGAATGTCAGCAGTAATAACAATATATCAGCACACAACCCCGTTTTAAGGACACTCACTTTAAGTACCTGCGTGAGTAAGGACATATCGCCAATAAGCACACGTCAGCTCACGCATGCCCCTGTCAGCACGTCCTGAACAGACAATACCGCTCCCTACTGTACCGAAGCTGTGCGCAGCGGGAGACTATAGAGCCTGTTACACAGTGCGTTATTTACTCAAGTTTTCACCTATAATGACTGATTGCAGTACAGTACTGCAGTCGATAAGTGTGAAAAAAGAGTGCTTCACTTTAAGTACATTTTCGCTTTACATACATGCTCCGTCCCATTGCGTAACGTTTAATGCGGGTAGTCTGTATCAGCATGTGAGGGTGCCTGTGTACCTGTGTGCTTGTGTGGTAATCCAGGTCTGTTGTTGTCTATCAGCTGTGTCTCGTGCGTATCAGTGCATATCCTAGGGTTCATGTTTGTTTGAATGTTTTGTAATGTGTGTTTTACTGTTTTGTTTCAGTGTTATCTATCCACAGGCGCTTTACCTAGATGTCCCACTGGAGGGTGCATATCCTCCAAAGATCAAAACCACGAGGTAGTTAATACTGTGTAGTAAAGTTTATTTGCTTTATAGGGACACTATTTCTCAGATGAAAAAGACGCCTTACACAGACACATGCATAAAGGTACACAACCCTATCACCCGCTTGTAGGACCCCACAGTCCTTCATAAAAACCCGCATCCACTCTACAAATAGGCCCCCCAACACCATCATCAGACCTTCATCACCACTCATAGGTCCACATCACAAAAAAAAAAGAACTCATAATACCGACACACCCCTCATAAGCCCCCAAAATCCATCATAAGACCTCCATCACTACCCATAAGACCCCCCAACATCCTTCATAAGATCTCCATATCCTTCTTAAGACCTCCATCACTACTCATAAGACCTCCATCACTACTCGTAAGACCTCCATCACTACTCATAAGATCTCCATCACTACTCATAAGACCCCCAACAACCTTCATAAGACCTCCATAACTACTCATAAGACCCCAACACCCTTCATAAGACCTCTATCACTACTCATAAGACCCCAACATCCTTCGTAAAAACCCCAATATCCTTCTTAAGACCTCCATCCCTACTCATAAGACCCCCAACACCCTTCATATGACCTCCATCACTACTCATATGACCCCCAACATCCTTCATAAGACACCCAACATCCATCATAAGACACCCACATCCTTCACAAGACCTCCATCACTACTCATAAAACCTCCCATCACTACTCATAAGACCCCACACTCCTTCGTAAAAACCCCCCAATATCCTTCTTAAGAACCTCCATCCCCTCATAAGACCCCCAACACCCTTCATAGACCTCCATCACTACTCATATGACCCCAACATCCTTCAAAGACACCCAACACGCCATCACATAAGACACCCAACATCCTTCACAAGACCTCCATCACTACTCATAAAACCTCCATCACTACTCATAAGACCCTCAACATCCTTCATAAGACCCCCAATATCCTTAGACCTCCACCACTACTCATAAGACCACCTACACCTACACCTACACCTAAGACCTCAATCACTATTCATAAGACCTCCATGACTCACTCATAAGACCCCCCACCCCTTCTTCAAAACTGCGCTATCACTGCTCAGAAAACCCCACAACACCCTTCATAAGACCTCCATCACTACTCATAAACCATCACTACTCATAAGACCCTCAACATCCTTCATAAGACCCCCAATATCCTTCTTAAGACCTCCATCACTACTCATAAGACCCCCAATATCCTTCTTAAGACCTCCATCACTACTCATAAGACCTACATCATCCTTCATAAGACCTCCATCACTACTCATAAGACCTACATCATCCTTCATAAGACCTCCATCACTACTCATAAGCCCATCACACTCATAGACCCCTCAAACATCCTTCATAAGACCCCCAATACCTCTTAAGACCTCCTACACTACTCATAAGACGTACACGTACTCATCCTTCATAAGACCCCCATCACTACTCATAAGACCCATCACCTTCATAAGACCTCCTCACTACTCATAGACCTCCATACCACTCATAAGACCCCCAAAACCCTCATAAAGATCCCCCCCCCATCATCCTCCATCCCTACTCATCTCACCCCCCCCACCTCTAATACCCTCCAACACCTACATAACCGTCCTCACTACTCATCACACTCACAAAGCCTCCATCATCCTCCATCACCTCCGAACCCCACACTCTTACCCTCCATCGTCGCTCTTCATAAAATCTCTATCACTACTCATAAATCTCCATCATCTTTCATAAGACTCCCACCACACGCAAGACCCCTAAACCCTTCATAAGCTTCAGCACAGGTGGCCCAATCAAGACTCAGTTGAAGACTGAGCCTCTACCTGAGTCACCTGTGCTAAAGCGGTACGATTGAGCCACCTGTGCTGAAGCTGGATTGATTGACCCAGCTGTGCTGACGCAGGCACTGATAGAGCCACCAGTGCTGAAGCAGGAACTGATTGATCAGTGTTACATTCTGTATAATAGCTGTACTGTGAAGAATAAAACCAGTGTTACCTATATAATGAAACCCCCGCGCTGCGTCACACACATTTCCGGGCTGATACACCGCAGCTGCATTCTGTGCTTATGCTAAACAGACTTTTTAGGGGTGACACGAGTGGAACTTGGTGGGTAAAGATAGGTCCTTCTCGATCTTGAAGATAAGGTGCATCACCAATAAATAAGTCCAATAAATTCTTGTTCCAGTATTTATTCAGAGACAATACAGAGCACATGTCATTCTATACGGGTATCACAGCAGTCCGTTGATGATAATAATAATAATAATAATAATAATAATAATAATAATAATAATAATAGCATGTTGTTGCATAGCACTGCTAGTTTTATGTAGCGCGTTACAGAGACATTTTTCCGGCACAGGTCCCTGCCCAGTGGAGCTTACAATCTATGTTTTTTGGTGCATGAGAAATGAGAAACAGGGAGATAAAGTGACTTGCCCAAGGTCACAAAGAGCCGACACCGGGAATTGAACCATGTTCCCCTGCTCCAAACTCAGTGTCAGTCAGTGTCTTTACTCACTGGGCCGTTCCTTCACTTGTGTTGTCACCAGTTAGGAACAGAGAACTAGTCAGTGTTAGTTCCAAGACCTTCTGACTTCAATTTACAGTACACAGGATCACACACATCCCAGATTTCTGTAAATCCGGACAAGGCCTTGTATGTACTTATTTTTCCCAATTTCAACTGTCATTCCAACATGTTCCATTTCACCCATAACATATTCTCTGATTCCGTTATCCATGCTCATTATATTTTAACGAGTACGACCTGTTCTTGCACTGTTCTTGACCTTTGTCTATGTTCCTAACATGAGGTCCTCCATGTTTTGCGGGCCTGTCGTCCAACCTGTGATGTATGTCTTCCGAGTTCTAATTTAGACTTTGTTCTTTTCTGTTTAGCCCCGGACTGCAATACTGCACATCTGCATCGTTTTTCCAACATCTGTTCATTTCCGTTAACTACGTGTATGCCAAGCAAATATATGTGTGTATAGAGACAATATGGCGTCTCTGCGGTTCATCATTCTCTCTTCAGCGGGGGCGAGGCTGGCGCCCTGTTCATTCCTTTTGTGGTGCAAAGAACAAAGGATAACGTTCATCAACTTGTTGCCACAAATATAGGACGGAGTGTAGGAGGATAATGCGGGTGAAGTGGGTGGCAATACGTGATTATAACGTAGTATCAAAACCAGTTTGGAGGGCAAAAAGGGGTTGTCCCCCGAAAGAAAATAACATGTATGCACACCACTCTATAAAAAAAAAATAACTTTTAATGAATAATATTAAAACTAGGACCAAAAATATCTCAAATGAGTCATTGTGGATAATATCAAAAGTTGAGAGACACAGATACCATAATGTTGGCTAAATTAGCACTGAGGATAAGCCATAATGTCTCAATGATATGCACTGTAACCAGATTCAATCTCAACCACCCCAGTGTACAACTGCGTTGCCCCAAAGGGGGGCAGCCTGATGGGGCTCCCCAACAACTTCTCCCCTCTGCACAGGACCAGCGTGCTAAGGGTTAACATGTGCTTGTACTTCGTGGAACGTCAGCCCCACCCACTGGAATGTTAATGAGCCAAGAGGACACAAATAACTTTTTGTTCAAAGCTGCAACAGATTCAATCTCAACCTCCACAGTGTACAACTGCGCTGCCCCAAAGGCGGACAGCCTTTGGTGCAGCCGAAGGGCAGCCAAAGGGTGTGAGCCGTTTGCTGCCGTTCGCTGATGTCTGGTGATGTTAAAGCTGCTCTATTTCAATCTGAAACTCATCATCCCTTTATCCCCAGAACCCAATTTTCCAACTCTATCTGTCCATGAAATGTCTGTGAATTGACTGTATAACCTGTTCTTTTAATGTAACCATGTATTGTTATAACTCTGTGCCCAGAACATAGTTGAAAACGAGAGGTAACTCTCAATGTATTACTTCCTTAAACCAGGAAATAGCAATATAATGGTATAAGGAACTAGTCTGTAGAGTGTCACTGATAAAAGGAGGCACAGATTTTTTTTTTTTTAGTACGTCCCATTTCCATCTGAACACCCAGCGGCGGCCATTTTTGTGTGGCGAAACGCGTGGGGAGAGACAAATTAAAAATAATAATTTGGGGCACAGAGGGAGACATTTCAGGTGCGAAAATTAAAAATGAGATTCCTCTGCGTCAATTTTGAACCAAATAAGGCCATTTGAGATGGTTAGTCCCAAAAGGCCCTACAGTGCCGGGACCTTAGGGTGCAGATTATGTCCATAGAGTCCACAGCCAAGAGAGACCTGAGCTGTACCAGGCAGCGGGCCTTATATTACCTGCGAGCTGGGACCTTCTCTGAAGGACCCGTGCACCCCACAACTGGAACAGTCTACCGGAGACTCTCACAGCCAACACCAGTCTACGTTATTTCCAAACTAAAGCCGTCTCTCATTTTAATCTGGTCTGTAACTGTTACATACGCCAATAATATATATTATCTCTAACTGTGCATGCAATGTCTTGTATATGTAGCCAGGTCCCCTTTGGGTGTCTGCTGTCCCGCGACTCCTCACCTGTTTCCTCCGCTGCCGCGGGTCACTCGATGGACCCGCCGGCACTTCTGGAGGGTGGGGGCCAGTGCAGGGAGCGCTTTGCCGTTCCAGCGGTCCCCGGCGGTTCACGAGCAGGGCGCCGCCATCTTGATGTAGGTCGCGCATGCGCAGTAAGTCCCCGGCGGCCCTGCAGAGATCGCGCATGCGCAGGACAGCGCGAGGAGAGCCCGCGAAACCCTAGCCTACCAGGGAAGGCTCTAGGCAGGGACTACGAGTCCCATGAGCCTCTGCGCGCCCCACGTGATGCCAGGGAGCCAATAGGGCATAGGATCTCCCTGCAGAGAGATACATTTCGCGTGCTGAGTCCACGCGAGGGCAGTTGGAGCTGGGAGCTATAAGGGAGCAGGAAGGGTGTAGTGAGCAAGTGGTTCCTGCACCAGGTAAGGTGCCCCCGAATCCCAGATAGGCCCCAACTCCCCACCAGGTTAGCGGGTAAGTGAGCAGGGACGGCCCCTAGGTTAGGGACTCTGCCCTTAGGTTCAGGTAGGTGCATTCTTGTCCGGTCACAGCGGTCAGTGCTGTGAGGGCGGACAAGAGAGCATCATGAGAGTGCAGTGTGTCTGCTGCCGAGATTATGTAGGAGTGAGTCAGAGGGGAACCGGGTGAGTACGGGAATAGGTAGAGTGGGTGCAGGGGGTCAGGGACTCACCTGCATAGGATAGGCTACCCCGAAAGGCCCATAGGAGTTTCCCCTAAAGTCATTCAAGGTTGCGGTGCTGTAGGGACGGCCTATAGCAGCAGGATGCATCACGGTAGTTCACGGAGTCAGTTAGGGACTCAGCATATACTGCGCAGTGTTCCGAAGGTTGGGCGCAGACTGTTGCTGCAGAGGTTTCTGCGTGGGATCGTCACGGGTGGTGATTCCGGTGTCTTCGGTCATCGGATCCTTTTCGAAGCAGTTGCAGATCCGAGCACTGGAGTGCTCGGCAGGTACTCTAACTCTACAAGTGCACCAACGGTTCCATTAGTTAGTGAATGCGCAGTCACCATTATTAGTTTCTCCCTAAAGGGGAGTGGACATACTGAGTGGGGATTACTGGACACGGGGTGGGATCACCCGGTGCAGGTGGGGCGTCCTGCGAGGCGCAGTAACTAGTGTCTCCTCTAGAGAGGGACACCTGTTATTCTATATGGTTATATGGTTCATGTGCTCTTAAGTAAAGACCTTAGTTATTATACTTACGGTGTGCTATTTATTTGTATGTGTCCTGCGAGGAACAATTCCTGCATTGCTGGGAACCATCGCAGGTGGAGGCGCTGCACCGAGTACAGTGTTACTCCTAATATAATTGCCCCAGGTTCCCCATGGCGGAAGCTCAGCCCTCCTGTGAGCCTAACAGGTAAAGCACCACACCAGGTAACAGTAGGTTCTCCGCACTCACACTATATCTGCTATTGGGTGGGGGGGGAATACCCGTTACATATATAATGTATAACCCTGCTCACTTAATGTAACTATGTATTTGTAACCATGCATCTGTCATCATAACTCTGGGCCCAGGACATACGTGAAAACGAGAAGCAACTCTCACTGTATTACTCCCTGGTAACACGTTTGATAAATAAGGAGGAGCAAAGGAGATGGATGAGTCTCTTCGCCTCTGATCCACCGGTTGCAAACATTTCGGGAATACTATAAACCCCCATAACTGTGTCTGCTACCCCCCGATGTCACGGCGGCGGTCAGCTTTGCGTGACGACTTCCCCCATCTCAAACATGTCTACTGAGTTCACGGGAGACGTGAGTAGGGACACGGGTGGGTCGTTTGTACCCTCGAGAAACCCCACAATTCACTGGCTGGTAGCCCCGATGACCGACTACTCGACCCGGAAATTGGAACACTGTTGAATATTTGGAAACACTGAACACAGTGTAAAAAGTGTCCAGGGATATCTATAGGAGGGCTTCCAAATGCACTTCATATAGTACAGTACATAATAATAATAGTTGTTTGTTCTTGTATAGCGCTGCTAGTTTTTACGTAGCACTTTACAGAGACATTTTGCAGGCACAGGTCCCTGCCCCGTGGAGCTTACAATCTATGTTTTTGGTGCCTGAGGCACAGGGATATAAAGTGACTTGCCCAATGTCACAAGGAGCCGACACCGGGAACTGAACCAAGCTCCCCTGCTTCACACTCAGTGCCAGTCAGTGTCTTTACTCATTGACCCACATAAGGGGTCAAACTACAAAGAGACCCCAACGCGCCCAGCGGTACAGTACTCACCTATGCTCTATTTACTCAGGGAATTCACCTCTGCCTCCATTTGTTTAGGGGAACTTTGTAGACCTCCGCTCCTCACTCAGGGTTCAATGATTCACTCCCGCACCTTCACCTATATGTAAGCAGTATATACAGTCTTCCATGGACATGCGCTGGGGATGAAGGCATCAGTAGCTGGGAGAAGGTGTAACAATGATAACTCATTAGTAGAGGGCAGTGTAAGAGGACCTCTTCTATCCCACTGCTGCTTTTAACAACTTCTGTGTGTCTGTGTGTGTGGGGCTCCCCATGTGTGCGTCTGTGTGTGTGGGCTCCCCTGTGTGTGCCTATGTGTGCGAGGTACCCTGTGTGTCTGTGTGTACGGGGTCCCCCATGTGGGTCGGTGTGTGCGGGGGGGGGTCTCAGTGGAAACTTTAGTCCTGGGCCAGGGGGAAGCTGTCTGCGGCCCTGTACATTGTACATATACACACACAGACATAGCCGTATACACCGCCTCCTGTGCTACATACACATATATACCCATGCTACGTACACTTATTTACAGCACTTTATACACCACCAGTGCCACAAACACGTGCACACACCACACACACCACACTCTGACAGTGCTATATACAGGGATGCATATACGTCCAGCACTACATGGGGTCGTATAAAAAGGAAGCATCACACACACACACACACACACACACACACACACACACACACACACACACACACACACACACACACACACACACACAGCGTCGTACAGACCTACAGTTACCACCTCTTGTGATTGATTGTGTGTTGTGATTGAGTGTGTGTGTTGTGTGCAAACATATCAAATTATCACTGCAATTCAGGCTCAAGAAATGTCCTCAACAGCAAACTGAACACATCACAGACATTCCAACAACTCAAATGACAGAGGTCTGACTGTACTTCCAATGGGGGATTTTGTGTTTCAGTAAACCTTTTGTGCAAGGCGTACATCTTTATAACATCCCCTCCCATACAAGTCTGTGTGTACCAGGTGCAATGTATCATACCGTGATACCATTCAGCTATACACTGCCTATCAACAAAGCCTTTATTTAATTTTTCACTACAAAAGACAAAAACAATACCGGATCTTCACGCAATGTCTTTTACTTTAACCTGGCTCACTCTTTCCAATATGCGAATTGTTCTACTTTAAACAAATGCTAAAATAAAAAAACTTGCATTTGGGAGGTTCTCATAAAAAAAATGTAAAAAAATCTCAAGCAGCCTTAATATCACGTATCTTTCTTCATTAAATAAACCATTTCCCGGTGGAGGAATATATTATATAAAACCATACACACTGCTTGACCCAACGTTCACATCGCGGGCCGATGGTACTTTCCCCGGTAGGGGGACAACCCTAGGTGTAGAACAGCTCGCAGAAGGAAGGTTCTCCACTGGGAAATAGTTTATTTAATTAGATATATATGTGAAAGGCGGGGTTGCAGACCTGTCTAAGACATGCAAATGAGCATACAGGAATATCTCCATTTGCTGTGGAGGGTTTTTGTCACTTTTTTTACCCACCTTAACTAACATACTAACATACATATTAACATACATACTAACATACATACTAACATACATACATACTAACATACATACATACATACAGAGAAAGAAGAAAATATGGCAGCATACACTAAAAAAAAACCTAAGCCCAGCATGACCGAAGCATCGGGCATGTGTGTGCTTTTTGGACCCAATAAAACACTTTTATGTGATTATCTCCTGTGCTGTACCGGTATACAGGATCTCTAGACACCCACACATACTGTATGTATATCTGTAATTATATAGCACCAGCCAGGTACATGGGGCCTTACAATATACGTGACATAATATTGTAACACATAATGGGAATAAGCGCTCCGACATAAAATGAACATTAGGAAAACGAGTCCCTGTCCCGAAGAGCTTACAATCTAAGTGGTAAGTGGGGAGAACTTACAGAGACAGTAGGAGGGTGTTCTGGTAAGTGCATTTACAAGCGGTTAAGGTCCATGCATATGAGATGTATAGTATCAGCCAGGGGAGCTACCATATGCGTTTTAAGAAAGGTCCTAAAGGTGCAGAGAGAGGGTGCCAGTTGGATATTGAGGGGAAGGACATTCCAGAGGTGTGGGGCAGTGAGTGAGAGGTTTTAGGTGGGAGATAGCTTTAGATACAAAAAAGGGTAGACAGAAGATATCCATGAGCAGGTGTATAGCCAGAAACTAGGGCTGAGAGATAAGGAGGGGCAGAAGAGTGTGTAGCCTTAAAAGAGAGGATGAGAATTTTGTAAGTAATACGGGAAGCCAGGAGAGGGATTTCCCCAGGAGAGACATGAAAGATTTAGGAGAGGATAAATTAATTCTAGCAGCAGCAGCGTTAAAGATAGATTGTAGAGGAGACAGGTTAGAGGCAGGAAAGCTGTAGAGGAGAACGTTACAATAGCCAGGACAGGAGAGACTGAGGGCCTGCGTTAGAGTTTTAGCAGTAGAGCGACAGAGGGCGAATCTTGGCAATGTTACGGAAGAAAAAACGGCAGATATATACTGGGCCGTATGCACCAGCAGTGTTACATACACACACACAGCCATATAAACAGCGTCAGCACTATATATAGACAGACACACTGCCGTGTACACTGTGGGTAATATATATACGCACCATACTCTACTGCGCAGTCTCTTTCCCCCAGCTAAGGATCCTACACTGCCAAATCTTGTGAGTTTGTGCCTTTGCTGCATCTGTACCATTGCGACGTAGTATTGCACCGAGGATCCTAAAACATTGTGTGAGTGTTTGTTTGCAGAGCTGGTAATAATACTCATGGGGCGGAGCAGTGATTAACTAATTAGCATTCCTCATCCTCCCTGTCAGGCCTACACAGCTTCCTCTACTAATCAAGGAAACAAGGGAGAGAGACAGAGAAAGAAGACAAAGAGCGAGAGAGAGAGCGCGAGGGGGGGGGGAAGTCCCCCGAGCGTTCCCCGCGGAAAATGTGACGGTAGAAATGTCCTTTAACCAGTCACCTCTCAGTGTGACTATCACCAGTAGGACCGACGGTGCTGTGGTGGCAAATGCCCCCTTAACTCCTACATCTACCGGGACATATAACCTCGGCTGTACTGCTCATATTTTTGGGTCATCTAATGACAGAGTCATGGACATAAATATTTATGGTAAGTCCAGAATCTCCATGACTTCCTTTGGCGCCCGAACTGTATGTATATGGTGCATGTATCCGATGTGTGTGTGTCTGTGTATATGGTGCATGTACACTGGCGACACACTTTATTCGAGCTCGGCTAGTCCCACGAATTCGGGTATACCCGGGTGTATTGAGGTTTGTGACTGTTTTCTGCCCGAGTGCATTGAGTTATTTTCCGGCAGGGATTGAAGCATTTTATTCCCGCTGGCTGCAATACTGCACAGTACATATATATTTTCTGCATTACAATTCATGAATTTATGCCATCTGGTAGACACGCGAAGCATTGCAGCCTATTAAATCCTAATCATTATCATTTAACAGATCAGCCGCCCATCAGCCAGGCATGAACCCAGGCTGGGAAGGCAAATGCAACGGGGCTTGTCAGAGGTGAGGAGCGGCGCATTCCAGGTATCTGCCAGGTACATACCGGGTATTTGCTCGAATAAAGTGTGTCGGTGCAGTATCTGATGTGTGTGTCTGTGTATATGGTGCATGTCTTGTGTGTGTGCGTCTGTATATGGTGTGTGCGTCTGTGTACGATGCATGTATCTGGTATGTGCGTCTGTGTATCTGGTGTGTGCGTCTGTGTATGGTGCATGTATCTCGTACGTGCGTCTGTGTATCTGGTGTGTACGTCTGTGTATCTGGTGTGTGCGTCTGTGTATATGATGTGTGCACCGCCTTTTTCTTTGCCCAGTTTGAGTTGATCCCCGGACTAAGATTTGCAGGCCAGCCCCCGAGGACCCCTAACAGTTCCCAGAATCTCCGTGACTTCCTTTGGCATCCGAGCTTCTAGCCACGCTGCTCCCACTCTCTGGAACACTCTGCCTCGTGTAGTTCCCAGAATCTCCAGGATTTCCTTTGGCGCCCGAGCTCCTAGCCACGCTGCTCCCACTCTCTGGAACAGTCTACCTCGTACAATTCCCAGAATCTCCTTGACTTCTTTTGGCGCCCGAGCTCCTAGCCACGCTGCTCCCACTCTCTGGAACAGTCTGCCTTGT
>WSYH01012236.1:0-19191 GCA_036426205.1 Ascaphus truei | reverse complement strand
CACACAGGGGGCAGTGAGAGGTGGTTTCCCCGCTGCCAGACCCGCCGTGAGAGCTCGGAGCGGAGCACACGTGGGGTCAGCGCCAAATGGGGGTTAGCGGCAAAGGGGGGTTAGCGGCAAAGGGGGGTCAGCGGCAAAGGGTGGTTAGCGGCAAAGGGGGGTTAATGGCAAGGGGGATGAGCGCCTCTACCTCAGGTCTCTGTGGCTGCCCACCCGGCGGGGGGGACATCGCGCAGCAGGCAGAGGAGCGGGAAGGCAGAGACACACTCACCGTGTGTTCTGCACAAAGCGGAAGCCCCGCCCCCGGCTTCCTCTGACCTGCCTGCGACCAATCCCCTGCATCCCGGCCGGCATTCTAAGTCCCGCCTCCTTCTTTCAAACCCATGCGGCCCTTTATCCAATCCCCTGGCAGCATTCACTCACACAGAGAATACTTACCAGCTGCCGCATCCTCCTCACCGCCGCCATAACCGGGACACACTGGGTGGGCCGCACAGATACTCGGTGTGGGCCGCATGCGGCCCGCGGGCCGCGAGTTTGACATGCCTGTGGTAGAAGGTGATCCAACTGACAAATATGTCCCACTCTTTCATCAAAGCCTCCTGAGTCCCTTATGTAAAGAATGCTTCTGATGTAAGGGGTGCTCGACTTCTTGCAATAGACTAATTGAGGGCACTAAATTTAAACATCTCCACTCGGGAAGATCCATCACAATTAAACATCATGTGTTGTGCCAGTGGACTTCTGTTTTACACCTTATATTTTGCCTGTGTGGGTTGGTTAATGTAGGAAAAACTGATAGAACATTTAAGGAGAGAATGAAAAAAATATTGTTCTAGTATTCGATTGGCCTAACAAAAGGAGAAACTGATAAACCAGTTGCGAAGCGTTTTCTCACCAAAGGATACCAATTGGCCACTTTACGCTACATAATCAATTACCATGTAGATGTTCCAATACAAGAGGGAGACATAAAACGCTTGCTCCTACAATGGGAAGGAAGATGGATTTTGATCTAGATACTGTAGTTCCGCGTGACTTTAATGATGAACTAAGATTTTCATGTTTTCTCTAAGAGTATTGTCAATGGTCAGGACATGATTTCTTACACACACTACTTACCTGACTAACTAGAATACTAAATACGTTATTGGTTGATGTGTTGTCTGCTCTACATTTCCAACTATGAGCTTTGTTCACCAATGCTATTCCTTTCCGATCTATGTTAATATATGCCATAGCATAATGTGATTATTTTTTTATTTGGATATAATACCACTACTGTCCGCATCATCAAAAGCTTACTTCTTACATGACCTAAGGTACTGGTATTCACAAACTAATAGTTTATGCAATCGAGATATGGTCCAAATATGTCGTACATGAAAGTGCACTGAAAGGTTTAAACTTGCTGTAGATACTAACACATACTCATCCTGTACAAACATGCTGTCTTTAGAACTGTCCGAGGCAGGCTCTTATTTGTCATGTGACTCAAGGTACTTCTGACATTGGACGAACCTATTACTCTAGTTGTATAATCAACTCAATAACAGGACAGGGTTTATGGTAAATCCGCTAGCTTCAATTAGAGATAAGGTCTTTTGATAGCATGAGCATTAGTTTATGTCCAATATTCATCACTATTTTGGATTACATAAACCTTGAAATATATGCAACGTGATTTTTTTCACTAATTGTCTAGAGCCCTGTTGACATTGGAGAGATTGGAAGGAAACCATCAAACTACTCCTAAAGATACAATCCGTCTTATCTTTTGCACATATCTCGCTGGTATCATATGCTTTTCTATATTTACCAAAATTTTATTTTGACTGCTCCTCCGTAACCACTTTTTGACATCATAAAGTGCATTTCTTTAGCCTAGTATAGGAGGCTATAACTTGATACGGGCTAGACCCGTGCCTCAGGGCCACGTTAACACGCTTTGTGGGCCATTCTGCACTTTCTGCACAGTGATGCACTATATTAATGTATATCTGATAGCCATTGTGGCTATTCTGCTAGTATCATTCTAGATGTGTTAACATTAATTGTGTACTTAGTGTTTGATTTAATGCACTAGATTTACACTTTCGGTCTGATATTATCTTGCGCCGACTGTGGTTTCTGGGGGAGCATCCATATATATATGTATTTTTTGTATTTCAAGCGTCATGACGGTCAGTCCCTTGCTACCTGTCTCAACAGCACAGGTTTTTAATAAAATTGTTTAGTGCTGGACCTAGGGATTTTTTGATAAGCAATTGTGAGCTATCTTACTACTATTAAGTAATTACTTGCTAGTTAATTCCCCTTCGTTCCAGTTTATGTTTAATGTTTGTTGGTTTGTTTTATATGTTAGGTCACTGTTGTTTACCAATAGTATTTGTTTATATGTATCACCATTTATTTTAATTATTATAATAAAGTATTACTTATTAACTTTAATTCATCATATCAATCATTACAATGAGTGCTTGTTAAAGGGTGTTTCTCTTTTTTCATTCCCTTTACACAATGTCATAGTTTGAAAAAAAACAAAAACTGTCACATGGTTATCCCAGCCAATCCTATTGGCTGGGAACCATTTATCAGTCAAATGTGACATCACAAGTCATTTGAAAGGCCTGTATTGTATTATTGTATTGCATGTCTTTATTTATACAGCGCCATTAATGTACATAGCGCTTCACAGTAGTAATACATGTGTTAATCAAAGAAATAACAGATAATATAAATAACAGATCATGGGAATAAGTGCTTTAGACATAAAAGTAACATTAAGGAAGAGGAGTCTGTACAGTCTCATTTGCTGCCAAGAAGCTGAAGAGTGAACATCTCCACAGTAATTGGATTACAATGGGTGTACAGATGAAGATGGATGAAGATAAAGAAAGAAGAAAAACCAATGAAAGTATGTTATTTTAATTTTGCAGTTTTTTTCATTGTATGTTTAATTTTTTTCTTTGCCCATTGATTGCCAATGTATTTATCTATGTCCCTTTTAGGGCCATAGATATATACAGTGACAAGCAATGCATCTTTTTGCAAATGTTTGCTTTCATTTCTTTAAAATGTATTTTAGTTCATTGTTTTGTATAATTCTTGTGTTTCTTTGTTGATTTTTGTAATTCTTGTTTATTTTTTGTCTTTTGCTTTTTAATAATAGTGTTTATGTGGTGATTTCTTTAATTTATTTATGTTTTTTGGTGTTTTGATTTTAAATTCTGGTGTTTCTTTGGTATTTGTTTTATTTATATATTGTTTATTGTTGGTGTTTTGCTTTTTAATTCTGGAGCTTCTTTGGTATTTGTTTTATTTATTTCTTGCTTATTGATTTTTTTTGTGGTGTTTACTTTCTTATTGTTGTTTAATTTGTAGCTGGCCCATTGACTGTAATAGTACAGTGTTTGGTATTTGTTTTTATTTATTTCTTGCTTATTGATTTTTTTGTGGTGTTTACTTTCTTATTGTTGTTTAATTTGTAGCTGGCCCATTGACTGTAATAGTACAAAATCATGCCCATATTATATAGACATGATGTACCATCGTGCCAATCAAATGGTTTCTTGGAATTTGTAATGTGTTTTATTTTGGACCAGATTTTTAGGTTACCCATTTATTGCTACAGTGGCAAAGCATGCCTATATTTATATGGGCATGCTTTAACACTGTACCAATCAATGGGTAGTGGGGGTAGTGTCCCTAAGGTGGGTGGTTAGGCATAGTGGGGAAGAGTGAGTTAACCCCTTAATTACTATAGTGGTTACTAACCGCTAAGGTGGCTTAAGGCTTAGGGGCCATTAGATTGTATTTTTTTATTGTATTGTTGCTGCCAATGGAGGACAGTGATGAAGATGAGGATGGCCTTCATCCTGGTAGTCTGGCAGGGGTAAGTGCAAGTTTTATTTACTTTATGCTGCTGGTGTAAAATTTTTTAAAATGGGCAAATGCACTATTATCCATATCGGGATAATAGTAATTTTGCCCATTACTGTA
This sequence comes from Ascaphus truei, assembly GCA_036426205.1. Taxonomy (NCBI): domain Eukaryota; kingdom Metazoa; phylum Chordata; class Amphibia; order Anura; family Ascaphidae; genus Ascaphus; species Ascaphus truei. The sequence goes on along the minus strand of WSYH01012236.1, from coordinate 15,189 downwards.
CTGTATGTGTTAGGGGGTTTGTTGGAGGTACAGAGAGTGGATTGTGCATTGGTACAGTAGGTAGCAGGTATTTTAATGTTAATTGTGGGTAGAGGGATTGAGTGCAGGGGTAGTTGCCCCAGGGTGGGTGTTTAGGCCTCAGGTGGGTAGTGGGAGGGTTAACCCTTTCATTACCATAGCGGTTACTACCGCTTAGGCAATGAAGGGGTTAACCCCTCCCACAACCTTCCCGGTAGGCCTAACCACCCACCCTGGGGCTATAACCCCTTTTACTCACCCCCTCTGCCTCCAATAAACCTGGTAGTCTGCCTGTGGCAGGATGGCCTGTAGGCGAGGTTAGACAATAGTCCACATGTGCAGTTTCAGGGTAAACCAAATGTTGAGTGGTTTTATTTCTCCACAACTCAAATTAATATTTGAGCACACTGTCCCTTTAAGGCAAAACAAAACTCATAAAATGAATGCCTACTCCCCATAGGGAGATCTTGTGAAACATTCCAGTCCCTATCTATTGGGCTGGCTGACTTTGTCCAATTCCCAACCCCTAAACATATACCACAATAGTTATGGAACAATATTAAAGTCCTCTGTATCTTTCTTTGGGAATCTCTGTCCCTAGAGAGAGTTTAGGAAATTGTTTTGGATAGGAGCTTGCACAGGACAGCTCTGAAGTCTGAGTCAGCCACCTACTACAAGCATTAGCCTCCTTATCAAGCTGGTGGTTAGCTGTCTCAGTGTAAGGAATCAGGGCACACGCCGCTCTCGGCGCTGCTCCTTCTTACCTCATCGTCCGGCCGTGGTCCCTCCACTCCTGCTCCTTGCAGCGGAGAACGCATTGCATCACCCCCCATTCCCCAGCGGTTCTCCCACATGCCGCCGTCACTCTCAATAGGCGCGCTCCGCCCCGACTTACAGGGCGCGCCGCATAAGTTAAAATATGCACTGCACCCGGCAGCTAGCTCCGCCCACCGGATGACTCTGGGTCCTGACTCACGCCCTCCGGCCCATCAGCTGAAACAGGACAGCTCATCACCTCCTGTCCTATCACAGGAGGCTCCTCAGCTCACCTCTGCCCTGCCTCCTCCTCTGATTGGGCCAATGTGCTTTATTACCCCTGTAGCTCCAATGCAACCTCGCTCTGCATTGTTTTGTTTGCCCCGTGCTGTTTGGATTCTTTGCCCAGCTCCCTCTTAACCTTCAGATCTCGTTACCGAACCGGCTTGTCTACTTAACCTCTCTGGCTCCTCGACCCCGGCAATCCCTTGAACTCGCTTACCTCTCGGACCCCTCGAACATGACTCATGGACCTCTACTACTCGGACCTCTTTTGCCCTCGACCCTTGGCTACGGACATCACTACGATTATCTCTCTGCCCCGGATCTGGCAAGTGCTTCGGTTGAACTCTTGTACCCTGGCTTTGGCCACACTACCGAATCCACATTCCGGGCATGCTCTCACTACTGCAGGTGCATGGTCTACTCACTCTCCACCTCAGTACTGGGGGTTAGTTTGGTCTGCGAGCAGCACAGCGTGACACTCAGCTTACTTCCTGATTGCTCAAGTATTTTTTCAGGGTTAACCTTCTGAGTGCTGCATGTAGGACTCAGATGTACGTTTCCCAGCCATAATTATCAGTGCCTGACTTCACCCTGTCACACTGCCTTAACCCCTTTATTACCTTAGCGGTTAGCCGCTAAGGTAATGAAGCTGCTTTTATTTTATTTTAATATTAAAGTATTTTAGCAGAGGGCTCCGGAGCTGAAACACATTGATTTCAGGTCCGGGAACCCCTGATTCCCGAGTTACCGGCCTCGTTATTTGGTGCCGGTATCCCTCTACTTTGTTTAAATCCCCTGATCACGTTGACTGTGACGCAGGAGAATTTAAACAAGGCCGGTGGGATACCGGCACACCATAACGGGGCCTATTACTCGGGAAGTAGGGGGTCCCTGGACCTAAAGTCAATGTGGTTCCGCTACGGAGACCTCCGTGCTACAATACTGTAATATTATAATGTTATAAAATCCCCGCGATCGCCTGTTAGAGGCACGCAGGTAGTGTGACTGATTCAGTCTATCTCTTACTGCGTGTCTCTTACAGACAGGTAGAACCAGTAGGATTCACACAGCAGGGACCCCTGCTGTGTTAATCCACTTGGCCATTGGTCTGCTGCAGACTACCTTGCGATGTATCTCACCGAAATTTCGAAAATTTGGGTGAGAAATGGTTGAATCATGGTGGCTGCATCTGTATGCACCAAAATCTGCTGAACCTGCCATATCTTGGAAAAGCTGCAGCTCTTGGTTTGACTGCCTTTTTCCTACCCACAACTTCATTCCATTAATCTCCCTGAGGAAATTCTCCCAGACTTCTAAGACTAACCTCTTTCATGATTTTAATGTGGTTTAAGGGCCTGGTTACTCCTGCAGTTGCTGATTCCAATCTTTTCTGACTCACTTACATTCGCCTACTAATCTCAGCTTTTAAACCTTATGAATGGAATATGGGAGGCATATGGAGAGGGCCTGCCATGCATCCCAGCATCCCTTCCTTACCTATTTTCTCCTGCACTACATGCACATGTGATAGCCGATTTCAGGTTGTGACCTGCCCTTCACCTGGTATTGGGTTAGTATTGGGATAGTAAAGCCTTCCCTGACACTTTTCTCCAGGAACACTTCCCTATTGGGATAGGAGTAGGTGTTTAGCCATGACATCATGCTGTGATTTTTAATTGGCATTGCCTCTATTGCTAGGGGCATTGTGGACCTGTTGACCCTGTCCACCCGCTTTTTTATAGCATTTTTTTTGCAGGATGGGACAATCTGCAGGTTGAGCATGCATGTTGGAACTTACAGTTAACCCTATCCCTGTGGCATGTTCTTTGGTTGAAATCCAAGCATTCCCCTTTTTTAAAGATCCCCGGTGATTGGCTATTGGGCCATCCACCTGGTCCTTTTGGAACAGTGTTAAACTTCTCTGGTGTACAGTAAGTACTAAAAGCCATAAGTCAATGTACTTTACGCGTCTAAATTTAGAACATGTTTCCCCCACACTTTATGCATGAATTCTTCACGTACAGTACGCAGGCCAAGCTGAGCCCCCTACATTTTATGTGTTTTGTTTATGATTTATATGTATTTTAGTATGTTTAGTCTCTAATCTGTGTGTTTGTCTGACAGATACCTCCTGAAAACTAAGAAATCTCTAGTTTTCTATGGTTTTATAATTGCTAGTCCATGTGGCCAAAACCCCTAATGCCTACAACCTCTTGTTATCTGCTAATCCCTCTTTTGACATTTCAAATACATCTACAAATGTATCCTTAAAAATTGATTTTTCTTGTCTTGCCTGGCACTATAAGGCATAGGGAGCTAGTTCTGTTGGTGTAAGTGTTGCTTCCCTTGCATGATTTGCTTACACTTTTTTGGGGGGGGACTTAGCATTGACAGTTGGCACTTGTGGAATGCTTACTTTGTGGATCATCATAACCAATTGATTTAGTTAAGGTAGCTGTTTTTTCATTTGCCAATATTATGGGGTGCTTTCAACTTTGCGCAAACTGCCTGACTTCAAACTGTCATTGCTCATTGCTATCAGTCAATAATATAGAATTTGTATGCTTACTGGGTCCTGCTGTGGGTGGTGCCATATGGAGTGCCAAATTGATGGGCAGTCGTTGCTGGGGTTGCCGCCTGTTCTAGCCTGTGGGCAATCTGTCCCTATATTTTGCTGAGATGATGTATACCATGTCAGGGGGTGGATGTTGCACTCGCTGGCTGCCAGAGCCTGTGCTGGCCCTCCTTGGGGAAGAGTAGGTGGTTGTCCCAAGCCTAATCTGCATGAGGGTCAAAAGGCCAAGATTGCTGTGGTTAGCCACCACAATAGAGTCCTAGCGAAGCTCTGGCCCATGGCATGGCTGGATCGAATGGAGATACCTTTCTGCATCATTCATTTTCCTGAGGGGGAGGTAGTGATGTGCAATAGGATCCACTGTGATGGTAGGGGAAATGCGGCTTTCATAATAAAGGTTAAGCCCAGCCATTGCTCCTACCAGTCAAGATGGGTGCCTTATGCTTGGCAGTATATCCCATCTTGTAGGGCAAAATGGCCAACTTGCACATTGTGTATGTGTGGTAATGTTTATCCATGTTGTGTGTCTCCTTTTGCATGCAGGCTGGTAACTCGTTTAGCCCACCTGCATACAAAGGGAATCTGGGTCACTAATCAACCGCTGTTCCAGCTCAGCCACCAGCTGTTCTGGAGGGTGCTGGCAATTGGCTGTGGGGCTAGATTGGGTGATGCAGTGAGAGGTGGTGACTGAGGGTCTCGACCAGTGTAAGGATTCTGTGCGATCCGTACCGGGTTTTCCTGCCTGTTCAGGTTTTGCTGGGAGAGGCATGTCTCATGATCTCTGAGTAGTTCCCCTTCGAGAGATACAGCGGGGTCCATATTTGGCCGAACAAAATGTGACAGTGCTTATCTCAAATCAGGAAGCGGACCCGCAGGGTTGAGGTAGGGATGTACTTAAACCGACCAGAGCCCAGGGACAGAGTCCTGTAAGAGTATCTGTAGTCGGTAAGCAGGCAGGGGTCAGGGCTGGTGGCAGAGTTCCAAAGTCCAGGAGATAGGCAGAGGTCAGGGCAGGCACAAAGCAGCGAGGTCGGGGTCATGGTCCGGAGTCAGAAACAGGGGAATCAAAACAGGCAAAAGGGTAAAAAGTGACTGCAAAGATCAACAAGAGCTGCAAAAGTAGGAACTTTGCTCGGTGACTCCCACCAGGAACTGCATCCTTAAATAGCAGGCTGCCAGTACACAAAATGGCCAGTTTGAGTAGAAAGTGCAGGAAGTCTGAAAAACCTGAACTGGCAGCAAAACCCGGCACGGATCATGCAGAATCCTTACAACCAGGAGGTAGCTGTTGGGCTCAGACTGTTGTGAGTGAGGGTGCTGTTGGAGGGAGGCTGGTTGAGGAGGAGGCTCCAGGCATGTGTGGGGTGGAATGGTTACAAGAAGATGGTCCAGCTAACTCGCAAGGGTTGTGGGAGTCATGCATGCAGGGGTGTTTCCCGCATACAGGAGGCAGTTGGTTTCTGCTCCGGCCTTCAGCGGGGTACGAATTGGAAAGGTTGCCAGTGCCATATGGCGAGTGGCTCCTCTTCAGGCCTCTGGCTGGCATAGAGGGCTTCCTGGCATCTATGCCTGCCTACTGGGATGATGGACTGTATGGGCCATAAGGCGGGAAAACATCCTCCGGATTGCCAATTTTTCTAGATCTTTTTTAAAGACATTAATTATGAGAAGAAACAAAACTACTTATTATGGTAACACATTTTTATGCAGTTATACTGTATATCAGTAGTTTCCAGCCATATTTTCAGAAAAAAAGAGGGTGAAATACAATTTTACCTGGTAACACCTGATCTGGAAAGAATAAATAGGTAATAATTAAAGCATCAATCTCTTGCATCTTGCCTATTGATTTATTTACAGTATTCAAACTGGGAGGTCCATTGGAGCTAAAATACACTATTTTTACATTAGCTCCCTGGTGCCTGATAAATTTATAAATTATATACTGTAAATACTTGTGATAGAATATCAGGTGCAATAATGTGAAATGTGCAAATAACAAACTTACAGTGACTGAATAAAATATGACTTCAAATGGGCACTAATATCAATTGTGAATACTAATAAACATATCGTAAATAGGGATTCATTTGAAAAATAAATTAGTTACTAAGAAACCCAGATGAACCATCCTTTTAGTTCGTGAAGTCAATTTTCTTGTGTTTGGGGAACGCTAAATTTCATCAAAAAATAAAAGAGAAATAAATAGTGTAGCACATCAGGGATGTTCATTAAAATTGTGGAAATCCTTTATCTGCCATAATCACATGGCCATAGAGGAATAAATGCAATTGGGAACCATCTATGACATAATACATTTTTTTTGCTCCTCTAGCATCCAGTACAATCAGCTGCATCATATTACTCTCTGTTCAAAACAACGTGTCTCCAAAAAGGAAAGAAAGGAAAGAAAATAAATAAAGAAAACTCAATGGTGCAGATAGTTTTGATATTTATAAAAGATAGTTTAGACAAATGAGTGTGCACTCACACTTTGCAAGTTCTTTATAGCATTTCAAAAATATAACAGAGCCTCTAAGACTTATAGTTCCCTGACAAGAAAAGAGCTCACCGCTGCTCCAAATGATGCGTCAGTAGACTGCCCACGTCAGCTTCTGATATTGTGATTCCTTTCTCAGAACTTTAAAAAACAAGGGTGGAGTCAGTACTCCAATGCAGAATGAGACCAAGTAAAAGAGGTGAGAGGCTACCAAATACAATATAAAGTGGGAAGCTCGCTGTCACGGGAGACCAGGTACTTTTAACACCATTTATAGATTACCGGGTTCATTCATTAGGCAGAACAAGATAATAAAACAAATTGCGTTTATTTCGGTAAACCCAAGTACATCAAGAAGAAATACACAAAAACAGGTAAAAATATACTTATTGGGGGAAACAAATCTGCGCTTTCCTAGGTGTAGGACAACTGCTTGGATGAGCTTACCCTGACTGGGATATATACCCGGTTCTCTTGGTCCTCTTTTCGGCTTCAATTCCAAGCCGCGACCACTCCGTTTGATTCTGAGAACTTGGGCGCAAAAGACGGGACTTAGGGCCTCATGCAGTAAGCCCCGATAAAATCTTTTCGGCAAGTGTGGCGGATAGGTGGCGGATAGGGTTTTTTTTGGCGATTTGCCCTCGCAGAATTCAGTAAGGGCCGAATTCTTCCGATCCCTGCCGAATCACTGCGAAAGCAAAGCTGCCGATGAGCCTGTGCCGATATAGCCTGGCTCCCGATAAGCCTTCCGATAGGCCTTGTCTGCCGATACATGTTTGCAGCAGAGAGAGACAAGCCGCTCTCTCAGCGCAAACATCGGCAACAAATTAAGTATTTATAAACAACTTTTATTGATAGCGTACATGTGCAGGGGGTCTCCGGAGCTGAACCGCATTGATTTCAGGTCCGGGGACCCCCTGCTTCCCGAGATACAGGCCCCTTTATGAGGTGCTGGTATCCCTCTGCATTTAAAGGTCCCGATCACGTGACCACGGCATGTATACAAAGCAGAGGGATACCGGCACCCCCTAAAGGGGCCTGTATCTCAGGGAGCAGGGGGTCCCCGGACCTAAAACCACAGCGGTTCAGCTCCAGAGACCCTCTGCACATCTACACTATCAGTAAAACACACATATCATTAAAGACTCGTTCCTTACCTTTGCGGGTATCTGCTACGGTAACGAAGCAGCATGAATATTTATTTAATAATACTGTACAGTGAGCAGTGGGTCCCCCAGCTGAACCGCAACACTTTGTGGACCAGGGACCCCCTGCTTCCCGAGTTACAGGCCCCGGAATGTGTCATCGGGTGGCAGTGTCGCCGCCATCTTTATAGCGTCCCATTCGCGACGTGCCCTCTATAAATATGGCGGCGACACTGGCACCGATGCCCCAAGTCGGGGCCTGTAACTCGGGAAGCAGGGGGTCTCTGAGCCACAAATTAATGTGGTTCAGCTCAGGGGGCCCCCTGCTCCCGCACAATAGTATTAAAAATACATAAATGCTGCTTCATTACCATAGCGGATAGCCGCTAAGGCAATGAAGGGGTTAAGGCAGAATTGCATGTTTATTGGGGACATTTGCCCCCAATAAACATTGCAATAAACAACATACACCCCCTGTGTATTTAAAATACATAAACAAGAATAAATACATTAAATACATATAGTACTCACCACCCATGTCCGGCTGCCACGATGAAGGCCATCCTCCTCTTCATCCTGCCCATGCCCCCTCCGCTGCTGCAAAACAGTCACAATAATGAAAACATCCAATGTAATGTCCCCTAACCCCTTAATCACCATAGCGGTTATTAACCGCTACAGTCATTAAGGGGTTAAACCACCCTCACCCACCACTCGGGATGCCTACATACCCTCCCACACTAACCCCCCACCCTGTGTGGCCTAACCACCCTCACCCACTACCCACAAGGGAGGCCTACCCACATACCCCCCTACCCCCAGTACCCACAATAAAAACAATACAGTGATACATAATAAACATCATTACATTTATTAAATACATTACCCACCCCCTGTGCCCCCCCATAAATACAAGATTTATCCTTTTACATACAGGGTTCATAACGCAGCCCCACGCGAATCCCCGGTGGGCTGGCGGGGCACCTGACAGACCTACAGGGTACCAGCAGCCCTTTTCAAACAGGTTCTGGAGGCCTGTTGGTGGGTCCTCATCTGTGTCCTCCGTTTTTTTCCGTGGGCAGCAATATCAACATTTAAAAACGAACTACTGGCCACTGACCCATTAATTACCTTAGCGGTTATTAACCAGAATAGTAATTAAGAGGTTAACCCTGCCCAGTACCCAAGAGGGAGGACAAACTTGCCCCATCCCCCACACCCTCTACCCGCATCACCACACATACAAATGGGCAAAACCACTAGTAGCCAAAAATGGCTAATAGCATGTTTGCCCATTTGTTTGCAAAACAAAAGAAATACACAATAAAATAACATTGGTATAACAGTACAATACATTACGCTTGACAATAAACCCTTTGATTGTCACTGTGGTAAACCATGCCAACAATATGGGCATGGATTACCACAATGGCAATGAATGGGCAACCTAAAAAAAAATCACCTAATAAAAGACATGACATTTTAATAAAAACAAACATTTGCTTAAAAATGAATTGATTGTCAATGTGTTTATCTAGACCCTTAAAGGGGGATAGATAAATACATTGCCAGTCAATGGGCACCCAAAAAAAATTACACAATTAAATAAAATACAATAAATGTGTTTCTTACTTTGCCAGATTGAAAATCCACCCTCCTCAGCCAACTGTGACACCAACCCTCAACACAATGATGCGAAGAAGTCCACGATCTTCAGTTGATTGAAGAGGTGTCTCCGGTGAGGACGGTAGTTCTTCTTTCTTGTTTCTTCTTCCTTCCTTCTTTTCTTCTTTCTTCTCTTCTTTGTTATCTGGTTAGCTGCTAAGGTAATGAAGCTAGCTGTAAATGTATTTTTATTACATAAGATTGAAGTAGGGGGTCTCAGGAGCTGATTTTAATGCGTGTCAGCTCCGGAGACACCTATTTCAATCCGATGTAGTAAAAACACATTTTTTTCTTCAAAGTCAAATAGCGGATCCCTTCAGGGGGTGATATTAGAACCTGTGAGTTGCAGCTGTGATGTGCATATTTAAGCTACCTGAATAGATCGATACTTTTGAGCTACCGCTTGGTTTGAGATTGCGAGAGTGCTACCGATTGGGAAGAAGCAGTTCTTGAGCCAGATTGGCATGTTATCAGAGTTTTCTGAATAGTTGCACTTGCAAACTCGGGCGAGAAGTGCTCAAAACTTGCGACAAGTCACTTATCGAAGATACTAGAATAACCCCCTTAGGGTATTAACTCATGATATGTATGTAACCATTCTGTCCTCACTAGCATGCAAGTCCTGGTAAGAGTAGGCACTGCCAGCACTAATCATGGGTTTACCCCACAAATTGCATTGCCTTGAGTGACAGGGTAGGAGGTGGCCTGACTGTTGCCCAATTCTTCGTTCAGACTTAGTACCTTCCCCCTACTGTACTTATGGGACGGGCAAGCCCAAATTAAGCAATGTAAATACGTTGAGAGAGAGAGAGAGAAATTATTACGCAGGGCTATTATGTACTGGTAGGCCCTGATCCTCTTCCCTTGGGGGAGAGTGAGTGATTACCTTTTCCCCTGGTCCTGCTAGAGGGCTGGGGAAGAGAAAGGACTGCTACAGGGGCCCTTGACCCATAGTGTAGGCCAAGAGACCATCCTAAATCAGAGACCAGAACAGAGACTGTGTTAGGCAGAGGACTGCCGTGTTTCAGGGGAGTGTACAGGGATAAAACCGGTTCCAGTTGAATATACCTCTGTCCTGGTGTATGACCTTACTGGGGGAGAGGTAACCGTTTCTACCATTGGAGATCGCCTCCATGATCTGGAACTTATGGCAGATGGAGGCGCTGTGTTCCATTGAGTAAATGTCAGGTATATACCCCAGAAGCCTGTTCTGCAGTCCCCACAACCATCGGCGGACAACTCAGAATTCTGTGAGCCAGCAGGTAGCATGCACCATACACCTGGTAACAGTGGAATCTCCCAAGGGGTGGGGGAAACACCGTTACATGTACAAAAATACAGTAACATAAGCACTAACAAACAGCAACACTAACAACTAGAGGAGCTCAAGGAAAGGGAAAATCACACGCAGCAATAGGTAAAAAGAAACTTATCCTATGACCTCCACAGTGCAAAAGAAAAAATGCAAGAAAACAAGCTGTCAAAAGAGCAGGGTACATGGAGGGGGCAAAAATATAGGGGAATGGCCAGCAAGTAAAGCAGCAACAGATACTCGAAGTTAAAAAAGGGGGGTTAAAAAAAAGGAGAGCAGAAGAGGAGTGCAAATCACAAAAAAGAGACTTCTGCATCGGAGGGCTGGTTCCATCCTTGTTTAGTAAAGTTTTGAGACAGGAATCCCCAGATCAGAAGCTGACGTGGGCAGTCTACAGATAGCGTCTGCCCATTTGAAGTGGTGTGAGATCTTTTCTCATCTGATAGAGGACTCCTGTGGAAGAATTTTGCAAGTGCTACAAAGAACTTGCAAAGTGTGAGTGCACACTCATCTGTTTTGAACAGAGAGTAATCTGGTGCAGCTGATTGTACTGGATTTATTTATTTATTTATAAAATATTTTACCAGGAAGTAATACATTGAGAGTTACCTCTCGTTTTTAAGTATGTCCTGGGCACAGAGTTAGGACAAATAATACATGGTTACAAATATAGTTACATAAATAAACAGGGTATACATTATATACAAGACATTGCATGCACAGTTAAAGAAAATATATATTATGGGCGAATGAAACAGTTACAGACCAGATTAAAATGTGAGGCAGCCTTAGATTTGAAAGAACTTAAACTGGTGGTGGATGTGAGAGTCTCTGGTAGGTTGTTCCAGTTTTGGGGTGCACGGTAAGAGAAGGAGGAACGGCCGGATACTTTGTTGAGCCTTGGGACCATGAACAGTCTTTTGGAGTCTGATCTCAGGTGATAAGTGCTGCATGTGGTAGGGGTGAGGAGCTTGTTCAGATAGCTGGGTAGCTTGCCCATAAAGAATTTATAGGCAAGACAGGAAAGGTGAACTTTGCGCCTAGACTCTAGTGATGACCAATCTAGTTCTTTGAGCATTTCGCAGTGATGTGTGTCGTAGTTGCATTGGAGAACAAACGACAAATTGTATTGTAGAGGGTGTCAAGTTTGCTAAGGTGGGTTTGAGGTGCCGTGCCATATCCTATGTCTCCATAGTCAATAATTGGCATTAGCATCTGCTGTGCGGTACGCTTTCTGACCAGGAGACTTAGGGAGGATTTGTTCCTGTAAAGTACCCCTAGTTTGGCATAGGTCTTGGTTGTCAGGGTATCAATGTGCATTCCGAATGTTAAGTGGGAGTCAAACCATAAGCCCAGGTATTTAAAACTAGTGACAGGGTTTAGGGTGGTGTTAGCGTTGGTTCTAAGCTGGAGCTCAGTCGCTGGAAGCTTTAAAATTTAGTCTTGGTCCCAAATACCATTGTTACAGTCTTGTCAGTGTTTAAAAACAGTTTGTTTTGGGAAATCCAGTTTTCAAGTCTCAAAAAGTCAGACTGAAGTATGGTCAGAGAGGCTATGGCTGTGTGCATATAGGTTTGTGTCATCTGCATACATGTGTATTGAGGCTTCCTTACAAGCTGTGGGAAGATCATTAATGAACACTGAGAAGAATAGGGGCCCCAGAACAGAGCCTTGCGGGACACCACAGGTGATATCCAGGGGGTTGGAGTTAGAGCCTGAGATGGACACATGTTGGGATCTTCCTGATAGGTAGGACTGAAACCAGTTTAAAGCAGGCTTCCCTATTCCAGAGCTCTAGAGTTTGTTAAGCAGGATAGCATGTTCAACTGTATCAAAAGCCTTTGCAAAATCTAGGAATACAGCACAAGTGAGTTGTCCCCGTTCCATTCCACACTGGATTTCATTGCAAACTTTTAGCAGGGTAGTTACGGTGGAGTGTTTGGGACGAAAGCCAGATTGGAATTGGCTAGGGAAATTTGTCTTGGTATAGTAATCGCTTAATTGGGAGTGGACACATTTTTCCACCATGACTTTGGATAGAATTGGGAGAAGTGAGATTGGTCTGTAGTTTGAGACAGTGTTTTTGTCCCCACTTTTGAAGATTGGGACAACTCTGGCAGTTTTCCAGGTCTTAGGGATATGGCCTGCAGACAGGATAGAGTTGACTATGGAAGCAATTGGTTTGGCAATGGCTGGGGCACCAAGTCATAGGAACCTAGATTGTAGTAAGTCGGGTCCACATTGGCTGCTTAGTTTTAGTTTGAGAAGCGCTTGTGTAATCTCCTCTTCAGAAACTGGGCCAAATTGAAAATTGTGGGTAGTGTTGGGAGGGGGTGGGGCTATGTGGGCACTCCCAGGATGAGATACAGGTTTGTGGTTTGGGCTGCGTTTTGCTAATAAGTTAGTGGCACACCCCACAAAGTAATCATTGAATGCAGTTGCAATGTCAGTGGGGTTTGTCAGAGTAATATCCTCCCTAGTGATATTACTTGGTTGTTGATGGTTAGGAGGAGGAATATATTGTTGATAACCTTCCAGAAGTTAGCTGGGTTTGATGTATTTTGGTGGAGATTGTCAGAGTAATATTGTGCTTTTGCATGCCTTGTTTGCCTTGTGCACATGTTCCGCAGGCATCTGTAGTGATTGAGATCCTTGGTAGTGCCAGTTACTTTGTAGCTTTTCCACAAGGTATCCCTGAGCTGGTAGAGTGCAATAAGGTCAGATGTAACCCATGGAAGATGGGCCCCCCTTACCCTTATTTTGCGTAGTGGAGCATGGGTATCGCAGAGTTTTAAGAACTTGGATTGGAAATAGTCGAGCGCAGAATCAGGGTTGGAAATTAAATCGATTCTGTGCCATGTGCAGTTAGTAAGGTCATCCAGGAACTGTTGTGGGTTAAAGTTTTTAAATGTTCTAGTGAGGCGAACTTTATGGCTTGAATGGGGCGTTTTAATTTTCCTTACACAGTACACTATTGCACGGTCACTGAAAATGTCAGGAAGGATGCCAGAGGATTGGATTCTGCTGGGGTTTGAGGAGAGAATCCAGTCTAGCAAGGAATGGTTATGCGATTTCAGGTTTGTCCGTGTGGGTTGGGAAATGAGTTGTGATAGGTTAAGTGACTTGAGTTGTATCTGGATTTTATGGTTTTTAGGGTCAAGCCAGTTGAAGTTGAAATCCCCAAGAACTAGCAGCTCACTCTTTTCGTTCAGAGAGGAAATGGAGCCAAGAAACTGGGTGATATCAGCCAGGGATTGTAGAGGGGCTTTAGGGGGGCGGTAGATTCTAGCGAGCAAGTTGGGCTTAGAAAAGGGGAGGCAGATTTTGCCAACTAGAATTTCAAAAGAGGGTGGGCTTGGGGGGCAGTGCAAATTGTAATGTGTCTGCAATATAAAATAACACCCCTTCTCCTCTCTTTGACCTATCTCTCCTAAAAATGGAGTATCCCTGAATGGTGATATTTACATCAGGGGTTTTATGGGTTAGCCATGTTTCTGTAAGAACGATGGCTTTGGGTTTATGCTGGGGGAGTGGAGCTGTTAACCTCCTAACATATTATAGATGGTTCCCAATTACATTTAGTCCTCTATGGCCATGTGTGTGGGGTCCTGAGAAATTTACCAGTTTAATTACTGGTGTTCCTTCTTGGATTTTCAAAGATGTTGACTGTGGTCATCCAGAAGGACTGTGGCTTCTGATTGGGCTTTAAAGACCTTACAGTTTGGTGGCCATTTTGATTTCCCAGTCCGAGCTTAAACATAGGCAAATAAACTGGTATCTCCGAATCCAAGGAATCTTAGAATTAAAAATTGCGCACTTCGGTTTCAAAGGTCTTTCTTGTTTCAATACTGTTTAAAAACAAAAAGGGAAAATAAGGGAGAAGAGATTGTTGCTACTTTAATATTTTTAACAACTACCATTTTCAAAACAAATAATATGTATTGAAGATGGTCTGGTTCACAGGTTAAAAATCCAAAATTTGCAAACTTTGAAATGCGTTTGGAAATATGAGTTGTAACCTGGAACAAACTTTTGAGTAAGATTCAAAACCCATGGAAGTCTCATTTTCAGATTCATTTCTTTTTTGCCTTTTTTTAAAAAAGGAACTGGGAGAACTTAGTTTGCAAACAAAAAAAATCCAAAAACATTGAAGTTTAATATTTTGCGAAGAAGATTTCCTGCTTACTTTGAGATTTGTCTTACCCACATTAAAAAAAGGCCCAGAACCAATAAAGTCCAGCAAAACCAAAACATACATTTTTTGGAATCAAAACCGAAAGACTATTGAAAGTGCCCACAGTCAGGCCCCGCCATTGAGGCCATTCCAATATGGCACTAGCACATCTTTAAAGTCTGATATCTCCAGTTTCATTTCCTCAAGCAACATGGCCAAGTTATGAGGTTGGTTTCCCTTCGCCTCTACGAAGATGGCGAAACTAGGAAGTAGCCTCATTTTGCTCACAATTCCGAATACCGGAAGTATCTTCATCCACCCTCAGCCAATATGGCAACTGAGATTGGCCACACCTGCTCAAGGCCTTTATAAGAAAGCCAGTTCCTTTGAAAGGTTGCTAAGCCTTGTTTTCCTGAATCCAGTCTGGTTTCCGGCAATGTTTTGCTTTTGCTTAACCTTTTCGTGGATTTGGACTCTTTTTGCAGCTCTCCTGCATTGCCATTTGAACTGTGACCCAGACTATGCTGCCACACCCTGAACCAAGGAGCCCTGTGCTACCAACATGTCATGGTACACATTATGCATCATAAAACCAGTACTGTCCTAAACATCATGAGGTCAATTGCCACCTTGATAAATGGTATAAAATGGGCCATCCATCAGGATATATTTATGTATATATAAATTTGTATATATTTATGATGTTGCTGCTTGTATGTTTTTTAATATATATATATGTCTAGGAGACAGAAGATGGCA
>WSYH01012235.1:0-16010 GCA_036426205.1 Ascaphus truei | reverse complement strand
GGGGGGTTATTGTGTTAGGATCGAATGGGGGATTATTGTGTTAGAATTGGAGGATGTTATTGTGTCAGGATTGGAGCGGGTGTTATTGTGTTAGGATTGGAGGTGGAGTGAGAGGTGGGGGCAAGGGAGGGAGAGAGGTAAGGGCGAGAGAGAGAGAGAGAGAGGAGATAGGGAGAACTAGGAAGGGAGAGAGGTGAGGGCGAGAGGGAGAGAGGTGAGAGGGAGAGAGGTGGGGGCGAGAGGGAGAGAGGTGGGAGAGAGATCTAAGGAGGGAGAGAGGTGAGGGAGAGAGGTGGGAGAGAGATCTAAGGAGGGAGAGAGGTGGGGGCGAGAGGGAGAGAGAGGTGTGGATGTGAAAAAAGGGGCTCTCGCAAGGCCGTCAGCACTGGGGGAGGGAGGGTCAGTGGAAACTCTAATTGCGCATTCCCACAGCATTGGTTCCCCTACACTTTCAAATATAACTTTAAACTCTGAAATGACTTTTTCGTGAAGTGGACTTCTCCTTTTTTCCGGAAGACAGCTACTATTGATCTGGTATTATTTAGGATCAACAGAAGTGTATAACATGGTTGAGTTTGCCCTCACATATAACGCCAAACCACAGGTCTGATCACACATATAACTCCGCCCCCCTGCCACCTCAGCGCAGTCCCCCCCCTCTCTTCCTCCGCCCCTTGCCGTTGTAATATCTTTCTCCCTCGATGGAACGAATCTTCCCAAATCCGTTTTCTAGATTATTTTCCGGTTTTTTCCCTCCCCCCCCCCCCCCCCCCCCCCCCAAAAAAAAATCCTTTTTCGCGGTGTAAAATCCGCCGTTGGAAACAAACCCGTGGGCACATTCTTAAGTATGGTGGAATCCGCGGGATTGGATTGTACAAATCCGTCCACAATTTGCGGCATCCGCGGCGTGGGAATAATAATTTAAAAAAAAAAACACCCACAAAGCACAAATTGCCCTTTTTGACATTGATCCGCTAAAATCCGTGGACCAACAGAACCGGCCGATCCGCTGCGGATCCAAAATTGCCTCCAAAATGTGCTGTGAAAGAATTATTGACAGGAGGGCTATGGAGAAGATAAAGGGTCTGGGGTTACTGGACTTTCACCCGGTCTCCTCTGTTGTATGTGTGTAGGTCTGATAAGTGTTTATTGGTCATCCTGTGTACAGGATGGAATGTGTGATTGGGCAAGGTTTGCTCTGGGATTATCCCCGGTAAATCATGTACTCCCTAGGAATTTGGGGGAAACAAGTATTATGGGATGGCTGAAATGTGGAGCTTGTGGATTGGGTGAAGGGATAATATATGCATATAAGATAAGGGTTATATGCAATGTATAAATACTGAGACTGTGATGACCCCCACCTCAGATCACACTGAAACAGCTTGTTGATGTGTCATCTCCTCGTGCCCTCGTAAATAAAGATTCCTTGATACTCACCGAACCTGCCTGCAGTTCTTGGTACCCGGCGGTACCCTAGAAAAGGCAGCAGTCACAGTGCCAATCTCTTCTCTTTACAAGTGACCCATCCGTTCCTTTTTATTACTGTGCGCGTCCCTTTCTCAGTGTACAGTGGTATCGAGTACCTTTCCCGGAATATTTGGCATTAGCCTAGTCATAAAGTATTTGAAATCGTGGGGAAAATAAAATCAACATTATTCAACCTCGCCTGAGGAATTCAATCAAAACATCCGTGATATCACAGTGTCCTTTTCTCAGACGTCTGGCGGTTGCAGTGTTAGGCGGAACGCCAGACTGGAGAGATACCTGTGGGTAGGGTGTAAATGTATCGAAATAATACCCCTAACACTAAATGATCAATGCCCTGTGGGCAAATGTATAAATGGGTATAGGTTAAAATACAACACTTTGTTCGGTCTATTAGACACTGCAAGATACAGGGGGCACAATATCCTATGTTGGAGAAGGCTGGGCGCCAGCTTTAGGGCTGGGCCTCAGCTAACACTAGGGGCGGAGGGGGTGGGAATGCAGCCCAACAACATAGTTACATAGTAGTTACATAGTTACATAGTAGTTACATAGTTACATAGTAGTTACATAGTACAGTAGTTACATAGTTACATAGTAGATGAGGTTGAATAAAGATGTACGTCCATCAAGTTCAACCTATGCTAAATTTAGACGGCAGATGCTTTATCCTATATCCGTACTTACAGTATATTTATCCAGAGGAAGCCAAACACAAACCCCCAGTGTCATATCATCTAATGATATCTCATAAGGGGAAAATTAAATTCCTTTGTGATTACTCCCTGGATCAACATCCTTCCCGTGTTTACTTATTTGGTATATCCCTGTATACCTTCCCTTTCTAAAAAGATGTCCACCCTTTTTTTGAACATATCTATTGTATCTGCTATCACAGCCTCCACGGATAATGAATGGCACACTGTAACTGCCCTTACTGTAAGGAACCCTTTCCTTTGTTGCTGGGGAAATCTCCTTTCTGCCGGGCAGGCTGGTGGGTATAAACAGAGGCTGTTCAAACAAAGCTGTGACCTTTTTTCTTCCAACGTTGTGTGGTCTCAAGTAATTGATGGTTTAGCGTTACAGAGAGGGGGGAGAAGCGTGAAGCCTTTTTTTACAGTCTTGTGACACGCGTAGTGGACTTTTAGGGACTTTTAGTTCCCTAATCAGTATAAAGGGTATATATACAGTACTTCTGCCTTTTCCCTGCATTACGGGGAGTAACTGGCTCTATTGCAGGCAGCCAGTTCTTTAGAGTTAACCCCTCAGGGTACCACGACCTAAAGGTTTTCGCTGCAGGCAGTTACTGTTACATGTTGCACTCTGGTGCACTATATTGCAACTATCTAGCAGTATTCTCTTCTGCTCGCCAGGCTGCAATGCTTTTTATCTGCACTATATATACATTGTGCCCCGCTGTATTTTGCAGTGTCTAATAGGCCAAATATAGTGTTGTATTTTAACCTATCTCCATTTACATTTGCCCACAGGGCATTGATCATTTAGTGTTGGAGGTATTATTTATCTACACACTATCCACTGGTATCTCACCAGTCTGGCGTTTCACTAGCTACCTTCTCTGAACCAGGATTGATTAGCGAGTGCACATAATTGGGGGCTTCCCTACAACCTACTCCCCCCATCTCTGGAACTGGATTAGAACCCCGCTTTCTTTCCATAAGCAACGCTCGTCCTTAAGCATCTCTCCCTGTCAGCGTCATAAGATCTCTCACTCTCTCATTCACACACTCTCTCTCATTCACACACTCTTTCTCTCATTCACACACTCTCTCATTCACACACTCTCTCTCTCGTTTACACTCTCTCTCATTCACACACTCTCATTCACACACTCTCTCATTCTCACTCTCTCTCTCATTCACACTCTCTCACACTCTCTCACACTCTCATTTACACACTCTCTCACACACACACATATATATATATATATATATATATATATATATATATATATTTATATTTATATTTTAATATACTTATACTTATATAGGACAGTCTCCAAGGTTCTGGATAACTCGTGTGCTGATGCAGTGAATGGGTGTCTGATTCTAAATAGTTTCTCACTTTCTCCCCTGTTCTCACGCTCTCCTTCTATTTGACATACAAAGCTCTCCACAACGCAGCTTCCTCATACTCAGAACTGCTCCCCAAATACATTCCCACAAGCACCTTCACTCTACCCACGATCTCCTCCTGTTCCCATATAACCCCCCCCCCCCCCCCCACCTCTGAGACATCTCTTGGGCTGCATCACACCTATGGAATTTCCTACCCTGCAAAATCCGGCTCTGCCCCCGCCCTTCAAAAATTTCAACATGACCTGAGAATGCACTTCTTCACCCACCTGCAATTCTTCTTCCTCCCACCTCTACTGTCTTCTAAAGTGCCAGCAGGCCTCAGCCACAGTGACCTTCTATTCCCCAGATACCTCGTGTGTCCCTTACTATGTAGATTGTAAGCTCCGTGGGACAGAGCTCTCCTTACCTACTGTATCAGTGTATGTTACTGTTGATATGTTATTGCTTTTGTCTGATCCCCATTGTACAGTGCGGCGGAAAATGTTTTGTATGTTCAAAATAAATGCCATATCCTCGAGAGAAAGAGTAAGTGCAGTTGCCCACCATACAAGACACAACGACATGAAGAGATACTTGTACCGGTGCTGCCAGTTGGTGGTAAGACCGGCTGCCCGCTCTGACGTCAATGCAAAGAGAAAAGAAGAAGGGCTCAATGGATTTCTTAAAGAATTGAATATAGTCACTGTAACAGGGCCGTAACCCCTGTCTATAGCGGCTTTAATAGAAAGCCTGTATTGGTCTGAGGAATCCAGCAGGGAGCTGGTTAATTGCAGCTAGTAGAATGTATGCAGCTAGTAGAATGTACGCAGCTGGTAGAATGTATGCAGCTAGTAGAATGTACTAGTTACATAGTTACATAGTAGTTACATAGTTACATAGTAGTTACATCGTTACATAGTAGTTACATAGTTACATAGTAGATGAGGTTGAAAAAAGACTTCCGTCCATCAAGTTCAACCTGTGTTACATTTAGACCATAAAGAAGTGCACGTATTGTATAAATCTTTAGCTGTCCCGATAGCTGTTCCCCAACATGTACAAATTCAGATTTCCGGCACAGTACCGCCCTTAATCGGTAATTGTTACTAAGACTGGACACGAGATGGTAATTGTACAAACCCTGAAGCGGCGCTCTGGCCGGAGTCAGCCTAAAAAATCATTACTGAGTCAATGGGAATCTTCGTTCAAAAAACGTCAGAATGGCGGCTCAGACTATATACAGTTACCCGGGGCCGGCGCCACGTGATGCCCTGTGTCAGCGTTAACTGCGACCACACCCTCCTAACCCCCTGCATGAATGATTAGCCCACATCCTCCTGCCCGACTCGCCCTCCCGCCCGACTCGCCCTCCCGCCCGACTCGCCCTCCAGCCCGACTCGCCCTCCTGCCCGACTCGCTCTCCTGCCCGACTCGCCCTCCAGCCCGACTCGCCCCGCATGCCCGACTCGCCCTCCAGCCCAAGTCGCCCCGCATGCCCGACTCGCCCTCCTGCCCGACTCATCCACCTGCCCTACTCGCCCTCCTACATGACTCGCCCTCTTCCCAACTCGCCCTCTTCCCAACTCGCCCTCTTCCCAACTCGCCCTCCCGTCCGACTCGTCCTCCTTCCCGACTGTCCCTACTTTCCATGTCGCCCTCTCCCCGTGTCGTCCTCCTTCCTGACTCGCCCTCTCGCCCAATTCATCCTCCATCCCGACTTGCCCTCTCGCCCGATTTGTCCTCCTTCCCAACTCGCCCTCTCGCCTGACTCGTCTTCTATTTCCGACTCTTCCCTCCACCCGACTAGTCCTCCTTCCAGACTCGCCCTCCCGCCCAACTTACGCTCGACTCGTCCTCATATGTCTTTCATTAATAAACATAATTAATTTAATTTCCACCGCAAGAAACAATGACATTTATCCACGCTCCCGAACCATTCCTAATCATTTCCTATTTTATTTGTTATCATTATTATTTATATTATTAGGGTTTCTAGTTGATTTCCTGCAAAAAGGTGTCGTAACTCCAAGAAGAAAAAGGTGCAATAACTGAACAAAAAAAAAAATGTGCCAGGACTCCGTTACCCCACGAAATAACCTCGTTTTTTTACCCCTTTAACGTATTACACGTGTCCCCATTTAAAAAAGTAAGGTGGGATATTTCCCATAATCCTGAATCCCTATAAGATGACGGGAAACTCACAGGTACATGTGATCGCGCCTCGCCTCCGGCGCTGCGGAAAAGGGCAACAAAAAGAAATACAGATGGCGTTCAGAATAAAAACGGGCGTTTTGCCAGGTCAGGGAAAGACATTGTAATTAAAAGGACATTTTTACTATACGTTATTATATAAAGAACTCCAAAGAAGTTGTCGTTAAATTACATTTTGTTAACATCCTCCTGCGGTCTCTGTAACCTCTCAGCACTTAGATTGTAAGCTCTTCGTAGCAGGGACTCCTTTTCCTAATGTTACTGTATATGTCTGACGCGCTTATTCCCTCTATGTTATATTACTGTGTCCTGTGTATTACGGCGGTGAAACGCGCGGGTAACACATACATCGTATATTCTGGGATTGGGTGCCGGCTCGGTAAAGCTGTATACAAAATTAGATCTGGATTGGCAGCAAACAGGTTGGTAGCGCCAGTACTACAATAATACCACTGTAATGATACTACAGCAATATTACTACAATAACAATACTACAGCATTAATGCTACAGTAATAATAAAAAGGTTATAAAAATACAGTAATAATGTTACAGCAATAATAATACAGTAATAATATTAGAGTAGTAATAATAATAATAACAACAACATTACATTAATAATAATAACAACATTACGGTAATAATACCACCACAATAATACTATAGCAATAATACTACAGCAATGATACTACAGTAATAATAACAACACAGTAATACTACTTACCCCCCAAAGTACAGTTTGCAACATTTTCATAGCTGGGTAATTTACCTGAAAGAAACAAAATACAAAAAAAGGGGAAAGGGAGGGTGCATACTGTCCAAAGATACGGAAAAAGGAAAAAAGGGACAGGCACTCCTACTGTATATGCAAAAAAGTGACTTTTATTGACTCGAGTCAATAAAATTTCACTTTTTTGCATATAGGAGTGTATATATATATATATACTAGCTGAGAGCCCCGGCGTTGCCCGGGATGTTTGTGGTGTGGGTGTGGCATTTGGGTGGGGAGTGGTCCACGCGGCCCATGTGCGGTGGTAGTGCTGCTGTGGCTGTACTGATGGTGATTGTATCGGTGTGCTGATTTGGGAGGGTTTGGTGCTGATGTGGGGGTGCGGATGTGGGTGTGCCGATGGGGGAGGTGCAAAGGTGGCGATGTGTGGGTGCTGATGGTGTTGATGGGGGCTGGGAATGGTGGGGAGCCGAGAATGCCAGTGTGTTGGGGGGGCATGGGATACCGGTGTGCTGATGTGGTGGTGCTGGGGTGTGTGTGTGTGTGTATACATGTTTGTGTGTATACATTGTATGTGTGTGTGTGTATACATGTGTGTGTGTGTGTGTATGTGTACGTGTGTGTGTATACACGTGTGTGTGTATGTGTATACACGTGTGTGTGTATACACGTATGTGTGTGTATACACGTGTGTGTATACACGTGTGTGTATACACGTGTGTGTGTGTATACACGTGTGTGTGTATACACGTGTGTGTGTATACACACGTGTGTGTATACACATGTGTGTGTGTATACATTGTGTGTATGTATATATTGTGTGTGTGTATACGTGTGTGTGTATACACATGTGTGTATACACGTGTATACATGTTTGTGTGTGTGTATACATGTTTGTGTGTATACATTGTATGTGTGTGTGTGTGTGTATAAGTGTGTGTGTGTGTGTGTGTGTACATTTGTGTGTGTGTACACATGTTTGTGTGTGTATACACATGTGTGTGTATACACATGTGTGTGTGTGTGTATACGTGTGTGTGTGTGTATACATGTGTGTGTGTGTATACATGTGTATGTGTGTATACATGTGTGTGTGTATACATGTGTGTGTATACACGTGTGTGTGTATACATGTGTGTGTATACACATGTGTGTGTATACACATGTGTGTGTGTACACATGTGTGTGTGTACACATGTGTGTGTGTGTGTGTACACATGTGTGTGTATACACATGTGTCCGCCTTCATCTCACTAGCCCGCCAATCCCCTTCCCCTCCATCCCGGGAGAAGAGATGGAGAGGGATGAGAGAGGGAGGGATGAAGAGGGGGGAGAGAAAATGAGAGACGAGAGGGAGAGGAGAAGAGGAGAGGGAGAGAGAGGAGAAGGGAGGGTGAGAGAGTGCGAGCAGGAAGAGAGGTTTGAGAGGGGAGAGAGAAGGGAGAGAGAGAGGGATGAGAGAGACGGGAGAGGGACGAGAGGGAGAGAGCGAGAGGGAGAGGTGAGTGTCGGAGAGGAGAGGAGGGGAGAGAGGAGGGGGGGAGGGGAGAGCGACAGAACAGGAGTATGGACACAGAGAGAGACAAAGAGAGAGACCCAGAGACTGAGAGACACATAGGGCCTCATTCAGAGAAGGTTCTAAAAAAAATCAACGGACCATTAATCACCCTTTTATGAGCGTTGCTATCAAGGTATCAGAAAGCTTCATTACCTTCATAGCAAATTCACTAAACGGGTGATAAGCCGGTGATCTGATGAACGACCCTCTGAAAAGGCCTTACCCCGGCGGTTTGTACTGCTGCAGAGAGAGATGCTCTGAGAGAGCGTCTCTCCCTGTGCAGATATCGCCCGACATTTATATGTATAAATTTTATATATTTGTTTAATAATGTAGATGAGCAGGGGGTCTCCTGAGAGTAACCGCCATTGGTTTCAGCCTCAGGGACCCCCTACTTCCGAGTACAAGCCCCGTTATGGGGTGCCGGTTCTCCTTATGCAATTTATTCCCATGGTCACATAACGCGGACATTTAAATTCATAGGAGATACTGGCCCCCCATAACAGGGCCTGTATCTCAGGAAGTAGGGGGTCCCTGAGTCTATCCGCCATGGTAATGATGTTTACTGCAAAGCATTTTATTGCACAGGATTCATGCCAGGGGTCTCTGGTGCTAATATTATGGATATTAGCTCCGAGAGATTCCCGGCATCAATCTATGCAGGAAAATGAATTTTTTTCGAAGTCCCATCTCGCCGCTTCTCTGCAGGTTTCCAACACCTTCACGCCAACTTTTTCGGCGTGAGGTTTGTGATAAAATCACCATTCTAGAGCGGTGATGTAGGCGTTCATAGCCAAATCAACTGCTACTAAATTGCACGAGTTTATGAAACATGCCGAAAAATGGTGATAAGTGGTGTATCACCGCTGCCTCGTGATTTTTTTTATGACCAATTTTTTGAGCAATTCAGATCTTTTATCACCCACTTATCACTGCTTACTGAATAGCAGTAGGCATTTTTGGGTGATAAGTGCTTGATAAGTGGCTTTATGAACACTTTCTGAATGAGGGCCCAGAGAGAGACAGAAGAGTAGAGAAACAGATAGAGACATTTTAGTGTCTGGATGGGAGTTAACATCATATTAAACAAAACTGAAAAGTTCCGGCCAGTCTCTGCAAGACTGTGACAGAGGCTGCGTTTATATCGCAAGATAATATATGTGATTGCGCCATTATGTGGCGGAATATATGTGCCAAACATCAGCACAAGCCCCTGGGAAAGCTGTGCGTATCTCATTTAAGGAGAATGATAGATATATACCCGGCGGAAATTCTTTAACGATACATTCTCTACAAGCAATGTGTTTATTAGACAAACCAACCCCACAGCAATAAATCTGCGTCACACATCAGAAGTATTACTATAGTGCACATAATGGGGTACAATATGTAATATGCTGTTTAATGTGCAGTTACGTCACATCAGTAATAGTATTTACTATACCTCCACATACCGCGGTACTAATATAGTATAATGTGTTTAATGTGCCGTTAAGTCAAATCAGTAAGTATTACTATACCTAACCCTCCTACGGCGGTCTAATAAGTAATTAATGCTGTTATTATGATGCAGTTCGTCAACGTCAGTAGTAAGTAATATACTATACTGCACATAGGCCCGGTACCAATATAGTAATAATGCTGTTTAATGTGCAGTTACGTCAACATCAGTAAGTATTACTATACCTCACATACCGGGGTACTAATATAGTAATAATGCTGTTTAATGTGCAGTTACGTCAACATCAGTAAGTATTACTATACCTCACACAACGGTGCTAACGCGTACAATTATAAATAAGATATGTTTAATGTGAGTTAACGTCAACTCAGTAAGTATTACTATACTTCACATACCGGGGGGTACTAATATAGTAATAATGCTGTTAATGTGCAGTTACGTCAACATCAGTAAGTATTACTATACCTCACATACCGGGGTACCAATATATAGTACTAATGTGTTTAAGTGCAGTACGTCAACACTCAGTAAGTATTACTATACTGCACATACCGGGGTACTAATATAGTAATAATGCTGTTTAATGTGCAGTTACGTCAACATCAGTAAGTATTACTATACCTCACATACCGGGGTACTAATATAGTAATAATGCTGTTTAATGTGCAGTTACGTCAACGTCAGTAAGTATTTACTATACTGCACATACCGCGGTATAAATAGTTAATGTGTTTAATGTGCAGTTACGTCAACGTCAGTAAGTATTACTATACTGCACATACCGGGGTACCAATATAGTAATAATGCTGTTTAATGTGCAGTTACGTCAACATCAGTAAGTATTACTATACTGCACATACTGGGGTACTAATATAGTAATAATGCTGTTTAATGTGCAGTTACGTCAACATCAGTAAGTATTACTATACCTCACAGTAACGGGGTACAATTAGTATAATGCTGTTTAATGTGGCAGTTAGTCATCATCAGTAAGTATATAACTGCACATACCGGGGTACAAATTAGTAATAATGCTGTTTAATGTGCAGTTACGTCAACATAAAAGTCAGTAAGTATTACTAAACCTCACATACCGGGTACCAGATATAGTAATAATGCGTTTGTTTAATGTTGCGAGTTAACTGGTCAACATCAGTAAGTATTACTATACTGCACATACCGCCCCGGTAGCAATATAGTAATAATGCTGTTTTAATGTGCAGAGTTAGCTCACATCAGTCTAAGATATTACTATACTCACATACCGGCTCTCTCCCTCCCTCTCTCTCCCTCCCTCTCCCCTCCCTCTCCCCCCCTCTCCCTGGCGGTTAGCATATTAACCATTGAAATGCACATTGATTTCAGGCATGGCGAATCGCTCGAAAACTCCGCAATATTTTCCATGAATAAAAAAAGAACCGTTTTCACATGGTTCGCAAACTCGGGCGAGGAAGCTTTGCACATCTCCACTCAGAACTCAGTAAATATACTAGTCTTTGCAGTGGGTAAGTTAAAACCTATCTAAACAAGATGCTTTAACCCGATTTGCTAACAACATAAAGAAAAGTTTAATGTTCCATGTTTCACCTGTCGTGGATATCCGGGGTTCGGCAGAATTTCGACCGATCCTAAGAGGAAGAATGGGATATTGTTACGATATCAGCAAAATAAAGTCTTATTATAATAAAGACCAAACAATTATAAATACATATTATTCCTGTGATTTCATTCAAAGACAAAGCCAGAGAAGTGTGGATTCATTCATTTTCAAAGAAGGAAATATGGGAAGGATGTATATCCAGGGAGTAATCCGATTGCCAATTCTTGGAGTCAGGAAGGAATTTATTTTTCCCCTTATGAGATATCATTAGATGCTATGACACTGGGGTTTTGTGTTTGCCTTCCTCTGGATCAATAAGTAAGTACAGATATAGGATAAAGTATCTGTCGTCTAAATTTAGCATAGGTTGAACTTGATGGACCTATGTCTTTTTTCAACTTCATCTACTATGTAACTATGTAACTACTATGTAACTATGTAACTACTATATAACTATGTAACTAAGTAACATCTGGGCGCCCTACTCCTTGGGCCCCGCAAAGCCGAAGGCCGGACAGCAGATAAGGAAATGGGCAGACACAATTAGATCCAGTGGTCCTTATCTTGTTAGAGAGTGATGCTATCCATGTCTGTAGGCGCAGTAGATGTGTGTAAGAGGGTGGTGACCTTATTGAAGTGATTATCGGTAACGGTACGCAGAGGGGATATTCACATCATTACACCGGGCAAGTAACGAGAGGAGAGGGGGGAGGAGGTTCCTACTTACGTGCTTGTGGGGGGCTCTATCCTTGAGTTGGGTACTTTGGGAAAGAAGAGAAGAATGAATCGTAATAGAACAACGTGGCGTAGAGAGGAGACCAAGCTTTTAATGCCAGGCTGATGATGTCACTGCCCTCACTTGGGCATCAGAAGCCAACAGACAGCGAGCATGAGACAAGCAGAGGATTCTGGGAGAGGAAATAGCAACCTGGGTCTTCCTCATATATTCCTGATAAGTACAGCAGTATATATTACAGCTCTTGAGATGGTCTTTTAATTACAGTACACTGCTAAATAAAATAATGACCGACTCTACACTCCTTACCTAAAGGAACTTCATTTCCGAGAGCGAGAGGAAGAGGACATTGACCCAAACCCAGGAAATATGCGAGAGCGTCATTAATAGCAGTGGGGTTTCCTGTTAACCCCGGCTTAACAGTCTCTCAGCTGCCAAGAGCGCGCAGAGGAACAAGCAGAGGTATAAACCGCTGCTCTACAGAGCTTACAATCTAATTGTGAACGGTTATGGGGCTGGAGTGTCCCACTTTAGGAATGGAGATACACGTACAGTATATACAGCTGAGTGCTGGTTAACCCCTACGCCAGGGTTAACTGGCGTGCTCAACTCCAGTCCTCAACCCCCCCTGCCCCAACAGGACAGGTTTTCAGTATATCCCACACTCAGCACAGGTGGCTCGATCAGTGGCTCAGTCAAAGACTGAACCTCTGATTGAGCCACCTGTGCTGAAGCTGGGACTCATTGAGCCACCTGTACTGAAGCAGGTATATCCTGTGAACCTGACCTGTTTGGGGGGACTGGAATTAAGCACCCCTGCACTACGCTAGCTGAAGGGCTGCACTGCATATTGTTTTTCCTACAAGACTCCTCCTGAACTTACTTGGTTCAAAATCCTCTTAATAGCCATCATCATCATCATCATCATCATCAATGTCTTCTCCGTAGGAAGGAGGAAAAGGAGTTTTGTTTGATTGAAATGATACAGGTAAGAGGCTTAGGGTCGTGTTCAATAAGCGGTCTTTTGCCATAAGACACTTCCCTGAACTGGAGGAAACCTTACAGTCCCATTGACTTGAACACACGGTAGGGTGTCTTCTAGCACCCAAAAGTGAGACAGGACCGGTGTGTTTATACAGAGGAATAGGAGGAGTTATAGGGAGAGGTTATATGGGGCAATAGGAGGAGTTATAGGGTGCGGTTATATGGGGTAATAGGGGGAGTTATAGGGAGAGGTTATGTGGGGTAATAGGAGGAGTTATAGGGAGAGGTTGTATAGGATAATAGGAGGAGTTATAGGGAGCAGTTATATGGGGTAATAGGAGGAGTTATAGGGAGAGGTTATATGGGGTAATAGGAGGAGTTATAGGGAAGGGTTATATGGGGTAATAGGAGGAGTTATAGGGAGTGGTTATATGGAGCAATAGGAGGAGTTATAGGGAGCGGTTATATGGGGTAATAGGAGGAGTTATAGGGAGAGGTTATATGGGGTAATAGGAGGAGTTATAGGGAGAGGTTATATGGGGTAATAGGGGGAGTTATAGGGAGAGGTTATATGGAGTAATAGGAGGAGTTATAGGGAGAGGTTATATAGGGTAATAGGGGGAGTTATAGGGAGAGGTTATATGGGGCAATAGGGGAGTTATAGGGAGTGGTTATATGGGGTAATAGAAGGAGTTATAGGGAGAGGTTGTATAGGATAATAGGAGGAGTAATAGGAGGAGTTATAGGGGGAGGTTGTATGGGGTAACAGGAAGAGGTACAAATATATTAAATGTTTTTAAAATCTCATTTAAGTATTCGGTCCTGTGACATTTTACTCACTTTCTGATACCCGAGGGACACCCGCTGGAACTGGCGGGGAAGCAAAAGGTCCTATAAGAAGATAATATATTACTAGGGTAATACATCACAAATAAACCCCTTTCTTTAATCAACCAGTTTTCAGGTGCCGGAGACTCACCAGTTTCATAGCGGGGGGTCTGTTCGGACGGAGGGATCCTATAAAAATCCCAGAATATAGAAAGATACGGGATTTCAGGATATGAGAATAAATGCGATGATAACAACGTAATATCAGTGAAGGGTACTCACGGGGGAGCCGGGCCGTGGGCGGGCGGGACAGAGGACTTCTCTGGAGGTGGAAAGAGATTAGACTATTAGTGATATTATATATATATATATATATATATATATATATATATATATGTATAATAGAATAGATCACTATAGATAAAGGAGGTGTTATGAAAGAGAAGAGAGTCGTGAGACTCGTTCAAGGGTAAGTGAGACTACTTTCCGATGTGTGAAGTGGTCTTTTAAGGAGTGAAATTGCCTCCATTTAGTGAGACTGTCTTCTGAGTGAGACTACCTTGTAATGAGTGAGACTACCTTGTAATGAGTGAGACTACCTTGTAATGAGTGAGACTACCTTGTAATGAGTGTGACTCCCTTCCAATGAGTGAGACTGTTTTCTAGTGAGTGAAACTACCTTCTAGTGAGTGAGACTGCCTCCTGATGAGTGAGATTGTCTTCTAATGAATGAGACTGGGTGTTCCTATATGCTGAGTGACCCCGTGCAGATTTAATAGCAAGCAGTGATAGAGGAGGGTGCCTGCCCCAAGTGGCTCCCAGTCTGATCAGACAGACACCCAGATCCAATAGGGCAGGGGCAACCAACTCCAGTCCTCAAGGGCCACCAACGGGTCAGTTTTCCAGGACATCCCTGCTTCAGCACAAGTGGCTCAATCAAGTGGCTCAGTCAATGACTGCACCACCTGTGCTGAAGCAGGGATATCCTGAAAAGCACCTGCCCTGGTGGTGGCCCCTGAGGCCTGGAGTTGGCCGCTCCTGCATTAGGTTATTAGGTCATGTCGTGACGGTGATACTCACTCTGACAGCAGCTCACACAGCCCAGGAAAAGCGCCAAGAGTGAGATCCCAGACACACCCAGAATCCAAGTACCGGGCAGTGCCTGTGTCACGTCTTCTTCTACTGCCATGCGTGCGCTCTCCTTCTCTCTGTCTCACGTGCTTCTCTCCCCCACCGTCTCGCTCTCTCCTTCTCTCTGTCTCACGAGCTTCTCTCCCTCACCTTCTCGCTCTCTCGCTCTTCTCTGTCTCCTTGTTTCTCTCAGACTTCTTCTTCTCTCACTCTCTCTCTCTATTACTGTTTCTTTATCCCTCTATTGCGGTCGCCGCACAACTTTCTCCTGCGTCACAGCATCTCTCTTTTCTGTCTCTGTTTCTCTCTCTGTTTTTCTTCCACCCTGGGGGTTTCTCTCCTCCTCTCACCTTCTCTTGCTGCTTCCTTTCCCTCTCACTGCTTCTCTCTTCTCACCTTCTCTTGCTGCTTCCTTTCCCTCTCACTGCTTCTCTCCTCTCACCTTCTCTTGCGGCTTCCTTTCCCTGTCACTGCTTCTCTCCTCTCACCTTCTCTTGCTGCTTCCCACTTCCTCTTACTGCTTCTCTCCTCTCACCTTCTCTTGCTGCTTCCTTTCCCTCTCACTGCTTCTCTCCTCTCACCTTCTCTTGCTGCTTCCCACTTCCTCTCACTGCTTCTCTCTTCTCACCTTCTCTTGCTGCTTCCTTTCTCTCTCACTGCTTCTCTCCTCACTGCTTCTCTCCTCTCACCTTCTCTTGCTGCTTCCTTTCTCTCTCACTGCTTCTCTCCTCTCACCACTTTTTCACCTTTTCCTTCCATGTTTAGTCCCCTTTCTCTCTCTTTCTATATTTTTCTGTTTCTCACTGTCCCTTCCTCTCCTTCTTTCTCTCTCTCTCCCTCTCTCTCTTTTCCTTTATCGCACTCTTCTTTTCTCTCTTGCGCTTTCTCTGTTTCTCACTGCCGTTCTCTCTTCCTTTCTCTTTCT
Source organism: Ascaphus truei (assembly GCA_036426205.1). NCBI lineage: Eukaryota > Metazoa > Chordata > Amphibia > Anura > Ascaphidae > Ascaphus > Ascaphus truei. The sequence continues at coordinate 281 of WSYH01012235.1, read as the reverse complement.
CTCTCTGTTTGTCACTGTTTCTCTCTCTCTCTCTCTCTCTCTCTCTCTCTCTCTCTCTCTCTCTCTCTCAATGTGAAAGGATTGGGGCACACACTAATATAGTACAGACTATACCACTGGAGAGGTTGCTGCTATCAGAGTAGCTATAAGGTACAGTACTGTACAATACAAAGAAAGGGATCGGCACACGAAGAACATGCAATGTATTTTATTGGGCCAAAGTTATGGCGCCCCCCCCCCCCCCCCCCGGAGCCTTTATCAATTATTTGACAGACTTGATT
>WSYH01012234.1:0-19193 GCA_036426205.1 Ascaphus truei | reverse complement strand
TGAGACTGGGACATGGGGGGGAGTGTGAGACTGGGACATGGGGGGGTAAGACTGAGACATGGGGGGGTGAGACTGGGACATGGGGAGGGGTGTGTGTGACATGAGGCGGGTGAGAGTGTGAGATGGGGAGGGGGTGAAAGCTACATGGGAAGGGGGGGAGAGAAAGACATGGGGAGAGGGGGTGAAAAAGAGACATGGGGATGAGAGAGACACTGGAGGGAAGGAGAGAGACACTGGCAGAAAGGAGAGAGACACTGGCAGGAGGGAGAGAGACACTGGCAGGAGGGAGAGAGACACTGGCTGGAGGGAGAGTGTGAGAAAGACACCGGGGGGAGGGAGAGACAATGGCTGGAGGGAGAGTGCGAGAGAGACACTGGGGGGAGGGAGTGACAATGGCTGGAGGGAGAGTGCGAGAGAGACACTGGGGGGAGGGAGAGACAATGGCTGGAAGGAGAGTGAGACAATGGGGGGAGGGAGAGAGACACAAGGGGGAGGGAGAAAGAGAGAGAGACACACAGGGGGAGGGAAAGAGTGGGGGGAGACACTGAGGTGAGGGATAGAGAGGGACTAGAGGGGGAGTGAGAAATACAGGGAGAGGGAGAGACTGGAAGAGGGGAGAGAGGTTCTAATGTGGCGGGAAGAGAGAGATTAATAATACAGCAGAAATGGGGACGCTATTAGACAAATATCATAATATTTATTTTTAAGTGATGTAATTTGTGTTATAAATACTTTTTTTGTAGACGTGTGGCGGGGCGTTACAAAGCTGGTTCGCCCTCATTGGCTGAACCAGCTCACCTGCGCTGACGTCATGTGATTTTGATTACATCAGGCAGGGGGGGCCTGAGAAATTTCATGGATGAAAAGGGGGGCTCGGCATAAAAATGTTGCTCACCCCTGTTCTAGGGCACAGAGTGGGTGGCGGTCACCTTAAGCCGGAACCAGCTAAGGTAGAAGCTATAGTGCAGTGGCCGGTACCTAAGACCAAAAAGCAGGTCATGGATTTTTTAGGCACCGCAGGCTACTATAGGAAGTTTGTACCTCAGTATAGTGCAATTGAATAACACTTGACTGGCTTAACACAGAAGCGACACCCATTTCTGGTAGCCTGGCCTCCTGCCTGTGAAAAAGCTTTTGGTGCAGACTGATGCTAGTGCACCAGATTACTTGAAAAAGTTTTTGGTGCAGACTGATGCCTCGAACTATGGTATCGGTTCTGTACTCAGTCAAGTGGGGGAGGAAGGGTTCGACCATCCTGTTGTGTATCTGAGCAGGAAACTTTTACCCTGCGAGGTGGCTTATGTCACCATTAAAAAGGAGTGCTTGGCCATAGTTTGGACCCTATCTATATGGCCAGTCCTTTACAGTGATCACTGATCGTAATCCTTTGAGTTGGCTACAAAGTGTGTCGGGGGAGAATGGCAAACTGTTGCTTTGGAGTCTTGCATTGCAGGAATTTGACTTTTCTATCCAAAATTAGAAAGGCAGTGAGCATGGAAACGCTGATGGACTTTCCCAACAAAACATTCCTTGTGAGCCAAGGTGCCAGGCTAGTTGAACCGCCAGTCATGGCGGCTGCAATCAAGCCTTAATCTTGAGGGGGGAGGTGTGATGTTGAAGGGGTTCAGGGGAGACAGATTCCCGGGTACATGTAGACACCAACCTCCGGACAAAGTCCTCCCTGGAAAGCAGTTACGCGGTTTACCTCCAGGATGCCCGGGATGAGAGAAAGGAAAAAGGGGATATAGGGATACGCTTATCCCAGGTATAGGCAGGGGTCCCCGGTTTAGGGGGGAGTCCCCCACAGTATATGCCCAAATACCCTGACCCGGTATAGGGGTTCGGGGTGTCTCCAACATGTATAAGGTTGCGAGTGTAAAATTATTTCCAAGTCAGCTTTGGTACAATAGAAGCAACTCTGAAAAGGAAGCTAAGCATTATTTGAAGCAACTTTTTAGTAAACTTCTTATAGGAAGGTCTAGAAGCTCTGAAAATGAACGTGTGCATCTTTTCAGTAGATCCTACTGTAGGGGACAAATGGACTTAGAAGAATTTTGTAAGATTTTTATTAACGTAGTGTATAACGGTATATAATTGTATGCACTGTATATGAACTGGGAAATTTCCAAGTCCTTGGTTCCGAGAGACAAGATGGCCATCAGGCTTGGTGCCACTGTGTCTGGTTGGGTCCCGGACTTGAAAGTTTTAGAAATGCCATGGTGTTAGGGCGGGCGGAGTACCGCAGTTACACTCGAGTACTCACATCCTGACATGAATAAGGGCTTTCTGGCAACCATTTGCCCAGCCCCAGATTCTGAGGAGCCTGAACCAGTGGGGGGTTCAATACTGCTGCAGCCGAGTTTATTCGAGCATTTGCCCGTTCTCGGCCACAGCAGTAACCTGGCGCGCGCCGGAGGGTGCCGGGCGCGCGCCGAAGCAGCGGAAGAGCGCCCTCCGATCGGGGCGCTCTCCCTCCCGCTGCCGGGTCCGTCGGGTCCCCCGGAACCCCCTGCCGCCGTCCCCCACATCGCGGGACACCAGGGCTCCCTCGGGGAGCCCTGGACGCGCATGCAGGGGGCGCTGGCACCCGATGACGCGTGACCGCGCATCGGTGACGCGCGGCACGCCGAGGGAGTGGGGATAGCAAGCCGGGGCATCCCCCGGCTTGCGGAACTAGCCCTGCTCGGATTAAGTGTGTTGGTAGTGTATGCTAAGCAGCAGAGGTGCCAGGTTGGTGCATGCCACTTGGCAGAATTGAAATTAGTGCCCGCCCGGCTTCAGAATACCGGCAAAACTGTGATAGGCTGGTAAAAATATTCCCACGTGCTGATTGGCTGTTGCGTTTGGTGAATGGGACTAAAATCCTATAAGAAACCTAGCAGCCAGTCAGGTCATCAGATTGTAAGAACTAAGACAGCAGCAGCAGATTTGAACTGACCAAAAGATGCTCTGTGAGAAATAGATGCGAGCCGGCTTCAGAAATTTCAAGGCAAGACATTTTCTAAGTCCTACTTATCGGGACCAAGTTCTGAAAAGAGAACGTAGCGGTCGCGGCTGGAACTACAAGCCGAAAAGAGTTCCAGGATGTTTGGTACTCTCTCCCGGTCAAGGGATTTCAGCTCCTCCAGAGTGGAAAGAGCGGTGACGTCAGGAACTGCATGCCGGGTTCAGTTCCAGGACTTTTCGGGTTTAGTCCCAGTCATCTAAAGGACTTGCAAAGACTTTGTTTTCTGTGCTATTTCAATTAGGAAAGGTTAGTTTTGTAGCCCAGGCCCCCAGTAAGTGTGTTTTCCTCTGTATAATTGTTATCCACTGTGTGTACGTCTGTTTCAATGGAATAAATGACAATTTGTTTAACTTCTTAGTTTTGCTCAATGAATGACCCCGGTAAAAATGTGTAAATGCCTGGTCTCCCGTGACAGGGAGTCCAGATAAACTCGCACTTCTCATAACAAACTTTTTCTAACCATTCATGTTCACAGCAAAAGCAACTATGTTTAAGAATAGCTGTAAAAAAACAGAAGTTAACCCATTATGCATCTAGGCCATCAGAAACACAACAAAACGCCATTCTCATTACATTAATAAACAAGTTAAAAAGCAGTGGTCCCAGTATTGATTCCTGATTTACTCCACTCACAACTTTAACCCAACCTAAAAAAGTTCCACTTAAGACAACTTTCTGTTGTCTATCCTTCAACCAGTTTTCAATCAAGTTGCAAATATTTTTACCACACTAACTGTATTACCCTGGTATAAATTACTGTTTACATCCTCATAGAAACTAATAAGGTTAGTTTAGCATGACCTATGTTCATAAATCAATGCTGACTATTACTAATAATTTTGTTTTCCATTAGATATTCCTGAATATTATCCCGTATTAAACCTTCAAATAGTTTCCCCACTATTGAAGTCAGGCTTACAGGTCTGTAATTCCCCGGTTGTGATCTAGCTCCCTTTTTAAATATAGGCACCACATCTGCTTTATGCCAATCTTGTGGTACTGAGCTTGTGAAATGGAGTCCTTGATTATGAAATGTAATGTCTTGCTATTACTGAACGTATCTCATTAAGAGCTCTTGGGTGCATGCCATTAGGGCCAGGTGCCTTATTTATTTTACATTTATCAAGCTGCCTATGAAATTCTGACGTAGTTAACCAATTGTTGATTAATATAAAGGTTCTGGCTTCCTCCTGCGACACTATTATTGCAATTTATTCTTCCCTGGTAAATACAGAGGTAAAGAATTAGTTTAATACCTCAGCTTTTTACTTATATCCAATGATCTGCCTGCCCATCTCACACTGAAAGTGTCCTATATTTTCTTTTCTAATTTTTTGGTTATTAAGGTACTTAAAAAACTTTTTAGGGTTTATCTTTCAATTGCAATAATTTTTTTCTTTTTCAATTTTTGCTAATGTGATTGTCCTTTTGACTATGCCTCTCCAGGAATCCAGTAATGCATGTTGGATGTTTGTGAATATAAATATCGGCAAATAAATCATCTTGTTCATAACTATAAAGTTCCTGGCACCCCTCCTTTCTCCATCACCACCCAGCTGCATGGCCCTACACCCTGATAAGGTAATACACCGAGGAAACCAAACATACAGTGGCAGCCGATCTGAGTCTTCTGCGGCCGCCACTGCAATGTGCAGACGCTGCTGGTTTGTTTTTTCTTGCCGAGGCGTGCCGCGCGTCACTGATGCGCGGTCACGCGTGCCAGGGTGCATGCGCGCGTGGTGCACGTGCCAGGGTTCCCCGAAGGTGGTGGCGGGGTAAGGGGGGATGTGGAGGACCCGGAAAGCAGAGAGGGACCCGGAGAAGCAGAGGCGGAGGTCGCGAGGGGAGGGCAACGAGGGGAAGGATGTGGGGAAGATGCGGCTGGCGCGCGGCCAAGTTCGGTGCCAGCCCGAAAAAAGCCACGGGACAAGACGGGTAAATGTAAGACTGAAGCTGGCCGCAGCAGTATAGACTATCCGATGTACCTTTAAACTCCCTTTGAGCAGGGAAGGGGGGATTACACTTCACAAGTTTGGTATGAAAACAAATTGTTCAATACACTTCCTGTTGTGCAATTTGGATCTAACTTTGAATAATGTTTAACTTATCTAAAATGATGACACGTTGAAATGGTAAAAAAAAATGTGCTATATGAATGAGTTTTTTCACTTTATCAAACCTAATAAATTTTGCTAAATGGAACCGAGGCCCGTAGTTACAAAACATGATGTTAAGTCATACAGCATATTATGGCCCATTCAAGATATTTTTTAATAAAGGTGGCCCTGAATCCTTAAAAGCTGCAGACATTTAAGAAGTACAAAAATATGTAACCACCTGTTTACCTGCCTTGTCATTTTTAACATAATATGTAGGCCCATATTACTGCCTAGTGGGGTCATAATATTTTTATTTATATAAATGTTTTACCAGGAAGTGATACATTGAAAGTTACATCTCGTTTTCAAGTATGTCCTGGGCAGAGTTAAAATGACAAAATACATGGTTACAAATACAGTTACATAAATGAACAGGGTATTCACTATATACAATACATTGCATGCACTGTTAAAGATATACATTGCAGAGAAAATAAAATTATCCGCCCTCTAGGAAACAATTCCACTTTGTTCAGTAAGCCAGCAAGTCTTGGTCCCATGTGGACTGAATTTTAATGCAAATTAGTTCCTTAATACCCCCCAACCCCCCAATCTCACATTGGCCCGGGTAGTCTAACCAGTCCACATTACATGTTCGTGTCTGGTGGTGCACCTGTAGGCAACAGGGCTCCTGAGTCTACCGCTTGATGTTAGTAGGGGATGTGATCCAGACAGGCAGCTGAGGTAGTGTCACGGGAGACTCCTGTGGCGGGTAGGATCTCGGTGGCCGGAACAGCACGAGCGTAGTAGGGGTCACAAGCAGAGGTCCGAGGCAGGCGGCAGGCAGCGAAGTCAGGTACAAGCAGGGGTCCGAGGCAGGTGGCAGGCAGCGAAGTTAGGTACAAGCAGAGGTCGGCAACGAGGAGACTGGAACAGGACAGGCGGGGCAGGACAGGGACTAAGAACAGGGAGCAGGGACTGAGACCGGGGAGCAGGAATAACCAGGGACAAGCCAGATTACTAGCAAGGGCTTTTACTGTGAGCAGACTCAAATACAGGTACAGGTACAGGAAACAGGTCAGGATCAAAGACAGGCATGAGCATACTGTAGGAGTCTGACTAGCAAGCAAAGGCAAAAGCAACAGACAGGAAGCAAGCTATAAAGGACAGAGACAGGAGCAACAAGAAGACAGACAGACAGAGGAACCCAGAGCCAACAGAAGACAGCAGCACACCCAGTGGACAAGGAAGCTATGGCTAGGCAGGAGGTCTAGGCAATCCTGACAGGTAGTGTGTGCGAGTCCTACCTATATCCAGTGCAGCGCCTCCACCTCATCAGGATCTGTGCTTCCGCAGGGAGATGGTCCTGGTGAGGAACTCCTTCTTGGTGGTGCCATCCACTGCTGAGTAACTTCACACTCACACAGTGGAGGTATATTCAAACAGGGCATCTTTATTGATGGTGGCATGGGCAAGCTGCCCCTCACAGCTAACAGCTCAGCCACTCATCTCTTTGTAGCACTCTCTTAGGAAGGTCCCTTCTCTAATAGAGCTGCTTTCCACCTATCCTCTCAGAGAGATTCCCCAGCTTCTCTGGCTGCTGTAAGCTCCTCTCTTGAGCTGCTTTGTCTCTCTCAGCTCCTCTAACTCTGCTGCGTCTGCTCACTGACTCCCAGCTAGCAGGAGACACTGCAACATTGTTGCAGACCTTCACGTGCCTCTCAGTGAACAGAGGCAGCACAACAACAGGAAACTGAACTCCTAACTTTAGGCAGTGCTGTGTCTTATATCACCCCCCGGAGAACAAACATGCTCTGTATCACTAAGTGGGAACACACTGCATGTTGTCACTTCCTTTGGGGACAAATGACACCTCACCAGGGTGTGAGGGCAAACCTCATGATTGTTGCTGGCAATCCTGCATACTTACCAGGTTTACTGCCAGCATGAGAAAGAGATATGTACACCAATCTTACACATGGCTACACACGTAAAGAATATAGTTACTTATTCTCTTCTGTAAGAAGTGCCACATTGCACAATATTTGGGTCCAGTGCCCAGATTGCAACCATGCACTGCAGAGGTGAGATTCCCCCAACACCAATTTGATCACAATAATCTCTCTTGGTGAGTGTAACAGAGGTGGAACTAGAGGGGGAGGGAGGGCGAACAGGGTCTCTGCCCAGGGAGTAGCCGGACAGGGGGCACAGAAATCTCCTTTGGTACGTATGTTGTGGCACTGCAATGATTGACCATCAGTCAGCACTGCTGCTTGTGACAGTATGATCGGGCGTTATGATCGGCGTTGTGATCGGCTGCAGCGCTGACCAAGGTTAGTTAGTGCAGCACTTTTCAGGGAGGGAACAGAGGTTGTGGGTGACAGATGCTGGGGTTAGGCCGAGAGTATGGGCCAGAGTAAGGTGGAGAACTGCAGGACTCTGCATGCCCCTCCTCATCAGGGGTAGGAAGCGGCTATGGCGTGTGTGTGTGTGTGTGTGTGTGTGTATGTATGTACAGTAGGCATGCCAGTGTCTGTATCAGTGTGTGCATAAGTAAGTGTGCTGTGTAAGCAAGTATGTCTGTGTAGTGGGATTCAGCTGGAGCAGTGGTGCACAAACTGGGGGGCGCGGGCGGTTGCCGAGGCCCTGCGTTCTTCCCCAAGGCATTTCATTTAATGCCGGGGGATCTCGTGAGGCCTCTGCAACACTCCACGTACCTTGATTCAGCCGGCTCTGTGACGCATCGCCATGGCAACGCGGTGTCAAATTATATGCTTAACATTGTTTTTTGTTAGTAGATAATTAGGGTCTGAAAGATAACAGAGAAAACAATTGCGACCACTTCAAAAGTTTCAAACTTGCAGTGATTGGGCAGGTTTATAAAGCAGATGTAAACAATGGTTCTATGTTTACGAGGCCGAAAAATATTATTTTACCTCAATTAATTTTAAAAACAGATAATTACTTCAAGGTTATCCAGTGTGTTTTTGGGATGAAAGCGATAAGCATTCACAGTCACAGAGATAATTAACATAGCTTGTCTATGTAACTGTGTCAAATGCCACCACAATTAAGACCATAAAAGAAACATCTGCTCTGGACGGAGATTTTCATTAGATTTTTGTCGCAGAGCACATAGGGCAGGACAGATGGCTCCCTTGTTGTTGTCTGGGCCTCATTAGGCTGTGACACAATGCCCCTCTCCATCCTGCTTCTAAAATAAATGCAACATTTCTGGTATTTTTATAGACCAGAGGGTTGGGCCCAGAGTACTACTGTGGTCACAGATGTGTGCCCAAACTGTGTCTGTCCTGCATACATTTAAGCTGCCAACTTTCCAATGTTGTGTCCATGGTGTACTGTTCCTTTGAAACAATAAAGCTGAAAACAACCTTTTGTAAATAGTCTAATTGTCTTCCCTAACCAAACCTAACCCTTCTAATTGTAAAGGTTTTTATTTGGGGGGTGGGCGGGGTGTGGGGGGGGAATTAATTACAAGTTGAATTTCTTCCTCTAAATGGAGAAATGTTTGTCAATCATTTTTTTTTACCCTTATCCCACACTATCTTTTTTAGAGAGTCAATAAAGATAAGTAAAGTATGGTGGGTAGCCCTGTTGGTCCTTTCTTCCAAGTACTACAATAAAAATAAGAGAAGGGAGAGAGAAGCGTTCAACACTGTTGTTGAACACAGCAGCACACAAAAGGGAGCAGCCAGGGAAAATCAAACGTCTCTCAAGTCTCAGTTTACCATGTTTACAATCGAACTTAAAAAAAAACTTATATGTCAGATTTTAGTAAATAAGGCATCAATCACCCAGATGTAACTGCTTAAACATGTCACTAGCATTAATTCACTTTGGTCCTAGGAGAAATTGTCTCTTTAAGATCCTTTTGCTAAGACATGCCCGGCTCTGTAGTGTTCTGTGTTTTATGGTAGTACCCTGAGGTTATACTTTTAAATACGAGCACACATTGTATTTGTAATAAAATTGTTAGAAAAAAAATCTTAAAAACAAGTCTTGGTTCAATAAATGTTTTTTTTTTCCACTTGCTCTGTTTATCCAGATTTTAAAAGGTTTCAACATTGTTATCTCAGTTTTACTATTTTATCAGATGCAATAGGTTAGGTATTAATTTATTGTGTTACATTTTGGTCTAATATAAATCTAAATGAGATTGGCAACATTTGAAACATACAATATGAAATAAATAAAACATACATTTAGATAAATATTGGAAATAATGTATTACAATTTACCAACTGCACTGCAAAAGAGTATGCAAACATAGTGCACCCAAATATAATAAATATATACATAAATTACAATGGAACATTGGCCTAGCAGTAATATAACCAATTCTTTAAATAAATAAAATAAAAAGCCATCATGAATTCCAAACATGCTCCGTAACATAATGTAACATTATACTGTATGCAATCCGTGCTTTCTAACTTGGATACCAATGCAATCTGTTTCACAAGGGTCCTGTACTGTATTTCTATGGACAGTCGAGATGTAGAGAAACAGAACTGGACTAGAAACTACGATGATATAGAGTTAGTTTGGAAATGCTGAAAACATTGTTAATGCCCTGGCTTCATGGGGGACAGAAGGGAGAATAGCTTGTTGAAAGTAGGTCTAGAATAAAATTAACGACAATTTGTGGATTTGGACTAATTTGTGATATCTAACCACTGATTAGAGATGGGCAAATTTTGGGGGCGAATTGGATCCGCAGCAGATCGGCCAGTTCCTTTGGTCCGCGGATTTCAGCAGAGCGATATCAAAATGGGCGATTCACGTTTTGCAGATTTTTTTATTATTATTACCAATAGACTCCGTGGATTCCGCAACCCGTTGATGGATTTGTAGAATCTAATCCACGGATTCAGCAATCTGTTGCTGGTTTCTTAGGAATCTGCCACAGATTTCTGGGGGGGGGAAGCGAGAAAATCCAGGAAATGGATTTGGCCGGATTTGTTCCTCTCGACTCGTGATTACAGATAAGTGAATCTTTCATTGATGAAGACATTATTTGTTGCCACTTGACAATGGAATATTTAATCATAATTTTGGAAAAATTACCTACAAAAATTCCTTATATTGAATTGTATTCCAATACTTTGTGTGTTTGGGGGATTTTTTTAAACCAGGAAATCAACTCAGATGCTGCTTAACCTGAGATCTAAACCTGACTCAAATTTAGATTAAAAAAAAAGCTCTCTAAAAAAACAAAAACAAAATCTAAGAATTGAACGCATTACCACAGGCAAAATACATTTAAGTTAATTCCCTAATTAATTAAACATTTCTGGCAGAGTAATGTTGAAGGAAATAACAAAGAAGACATGTCAAAATCTGTCAGGGTTGCTGCTGATGCTGGTGGTGTCCTGGAGAAGGCTTTTGAAGGAATAGTCCTCCATTGAACATAGAGATAAGTGGGGTAATGTTGCATTAACTATAAGTGTGGAAGTTGATACAGTACGTCTGAGTCTAACCTCTCTTCTTACCATACTGATTAAAGAGAACAGGCATACATTGGAAATTAAGACGTCAGAGTTGTTCCCATTAGTTCCTTTGTATTTTGCCTTTCATTACCTCTCCTTCCCTACTACATGATAAGTACACTCTCTCCTTCCTCTTTTCTAGGTAGTCTGTCACAGATAACTGGTGGGACAATGTTGATTGTATTATCATACCAAAATGCCCTCCTACTGTCTCTGTACGTTCCTCCTACATACCAATTAGATTGTAAGCTTCTTGGAGCAGGGACTCCTCTTCCCAAATGTTACTTTTATGTCTGAAACACTTATTCCCATGACCCGTTATTTGTATTTGTTATTTATATAATTGTCACGTGTATTACAACTGTGCAGCGCTATGTACATTAATAGCGCTATAAAAATAAAGACATACAATAGAGACATACAATACAATAACTTACAAACGCACTTACCTGAATGCCCTCCTACTGTCTCTGTACGTTCTCCCCACCAATTAGATTGTAAGCTCCCCGGAGCAGGGACTCCTGGTCCGAAATGTTACTTTTATGTCTGAAGCACTTATTCCCATGATCTGTTATTTGTTATTTATATAATTGTCACATGTATTACTAATGTGAAGCGCTATGTACACTAATGGCGCTATATAAATAAAGTCATACATATGTAGCCAGGTCACCCTTTGTTGCCCTGCGACCCCCATCACCTCCGTGGCCGTGATCAATGGCGGGTGCTGCCGGAGCCAAGCGGCAGACCAGACGGCCATTCCGGAGGGTGGGGGCCGAGCAGGGAGCGCTTCGGTGCTCCGGAGGTCCCCTGCGCCTCCCGTGCAGGGCGCCGCCATGTTGCATAAGTTCGCGCATGCGCAGTGAGTGCCGGCGGCCCTGAAGAGTTGCACATGCACAGTGATAAGGCGCGAACGCTAGCCTACCAGGGAAGGCTCTTGGAAGTGACTACAAGTCCCATGAGCCTCCGCAGCACCCCATGTGATGCCAGGGAGCCAATAGGGCTACAGGAGCTCCCTGCTTGCAGGGAATGGATACAATTCGCGGGGTTTTTGCAGACAGGCAGTGCTGACCAGGAAGAGCTAGGGGAAGGAGGTGAGTGCAGGGGTCTCTGACCCGCTGCATTAGGCCAGCAACCCCCCCTAGGCCCCAGATAGGTCCTGAGCCACCTTATACCTTGTGGTGCTGTAGGGACAGGCCCTAGGTTAGGGAACCTGCCCCATTAGCTGCTTGCTAGTTAGGGACACAGTGGACACTGCGCTTCCCGCCAAACGGCTTGGGTTCAAGCTTACGCCACAAAAGAGAGCTGCGGTGATATTATCCACGCCGGAATTCACCCAACGCGCAGGAGGACATCACGTCGGATTAGGCGGATCCAAACCCAGTTGTATAGCGGCACCCGTGGCTGGAGCCCAGGCAGGTATCATTATAAAGTGCACCAACAGAGTATTCACACATAGTGGCAGCGCTGACCACGGGACAAGGGTTATACTGTGGACACGGTGTGGGGGTACACGTGGTGGGCACTGGGTATACGCTCCTAAGCGGGAGTGACGGACAATTGAGACTTTGGTACAGAGTGGTAAAGTTATTGAGTTGATACATATGGTTAATGTATTGTGTTATGTTGATGCTGCATATAGTAAATGGTTATACCTATACTCCAGTGTATGTGATTACTATATGCGGGTCCTGTGTAGGGGACATTCTATACTCCTAAAATCCTGCACAGGTGGAGGCGCTGATCAAGAAACGTTCCAGAGAGCACCCCAGGTTCCCAGCAAGCGGAGGCTCAGGCCTATTGTGAACCTGCAGATATACGCACCACACCTGGTAACACATAGGTTCCCCCTCACATACACTCTATATGCGGTTGGGTGGGGAAATACCCGTTACACATACATACAACATAAACTCTGAAAATGTGCAGTCCTACTTAGAACCACAATTTATATCTTGGCAATTGAGTCATCTGAATGGGCAATCATTTCTAAAACCAAAATAAACTTATTCTAGTGACATGTTTAAGGGGTCTCATCTGGGTGATTGATGTCTTTTTTACCCAAATCTGACAATTATAAGTAGATTTAGTTTATATTTTATAGTAAGGCATGAGACGGGCTTGACTGCTCCTTTTTGTGTGATGTCACTGTTTGTTCTGCAAGTACTTGTACAGTGAGAGCACCCTCCTCCTCTACTCACCTTCATTTTATTGACTCTGATAGGAACAGGGTGGGACAGGAGTAAATACAACACTTGATTGACAAACGGTCCCCATTCAGAGGCCCACAAGATTCTGAACATGCAGCTAATCTCCAAAAATATGAACGCAGCCAAACCTTTGCTATTCGCATTTTTAGATTTGTTTATTTATTTATTTATAAAATATTTTACCAGGCAGTAATACATTGAGAGTTACCTCTCGTTTTCAAGTATGTCCTGGGCACAGAGTAAAACAAATAGTACATGGTTACAAGTACAGTTACATAAATGACCAAGGTATACATTATATACAAGACATTGCGTGCACAGTTAAAGAAAATATATATTATGAGCGTATGAAACAGTTACAGACCAGATTAAAGTGTGAGACAGCCTTAGATTTGAAAGAACTTAAGCTGGTGGTGGATATGAGAGTCTCTGGTAGGTTGTTCCAGTTTTGGGGTGCACGGAAGGAGAAGGAGGAACGTCCGGATACTTTGTTGAGCCTTGGGACCATGAATAGTCTTTTGGAGTCTGATCTCAGGTGATAGGTGCTGCATGTGGTAGGGGTGAGGAGCTTGTTCAGGTAGCTTGGTAGCTTGCCCAGAAGGTATTTGAGGGTGAGACAGGAAAGGTGAACTTTGCGCCTAGACTCGAGTGATGACCAATCTAGTTCTTTGAGCATTTCGCAGTGATGTGTGTTGTAGTTGCATTGGAGAACAAAACGACAAACTGAATTGTAGAGGGTGTCAAGTTTGCTAAGGTGGGTTTGAGGAGCCGAGCCATATACTATGTCTCCATAGTCAACAATTGGCATTAGCATCTGCTGTGCAATACGCTTTCTGACCAGGAGACTTAGGGAGGATTTGTTCCTGTAAAGTACCCCTAGTTTGGCATAGGTCTTGGTTGTCAGGGTATCAATGTGCATCCCGAATGTTAAGTGGGAGTCAAACCATAAGCCCAGGTATTTAAAACTAGTGACAGGTGTTAGGGTGGTGTTAGCGTTGGTTCTAATCAGGAGCTCAGTTACTGGAAGCTTTAAAAATTTAGTCTTGGTCCCAAATACCATTGTTACAGTCTTGTCAGTGTTTAAAAACAGTTTGTTTTGGGAAATCCAGTTTTCGAGTCTCAAAAAGTCAGACTGAAGTATGTGTTGAAGGTCAGAGAGGCTATGGCTGTGTGCATATAGGATTGTGTCATCTGCATACATGTGTATTGAGGCTTCCTTACAAGCTGTGGGAAGATCATTAATGAACACTGAGAAGAGTAGGGGCCCCAGAACAAAGCCTTGCGGGACACCACAGGTGATATCCAGGGGGTTGGAGTTAGAGCCTGAGATGGACACATGTTGGGATCTTCCTGATAGGTAGGACTGAAACCAGTTTAAAGCATGTTTCCCTATTCCAGAGCTCTGGAGTTTGTTAAGCAGGATAACATGATCAACTGTGTCAAAAGCCTTTGCAAAATCTAGGAATACTGCACCAGTGAGTTGTCCCCGTTCCATTCCACACTGGATTTCATTGCAAACTTTTAGCAGGGTAGTTACGGTGGAGTGTTTGGGACGAAACCCAGACTGCAATTGGCTAGGGAAATTTGTCTTGGTGTAGAAATCGCTTAATTGGGAGTGGACACGTTTTTCCATAACTTTGGATAGAATTGGGAGAAGTGAGATTGGCCTGTAGTTTGAGACAGTGTTTTTGTCCCCACTTTTGAAGATTGGGACAACTCTGGCAGTTTTCCAGGTCTTAGGGATATGGCCTGCAGACAGGATAGAGTTGACTATGGACGCAATTGGTTTGGCAATGGCTGGGGCACCAAGTCGTAGGAACCTAGATTGTAGTAAGTCGGGTCCACATTGGCTGCTTAGTTTTAGTTTGAGGAGCGCTTGTGTAATCTCCTCTTCAGATACTGGGCTAAATTGAAAATTGTGGGCAGTTTTGGGAGGGGGTGGGACTGTAGGGATACTCCCAGGATGAGATTCATGTTTGGGTTTGTGCTGCGTTTCACTAATAAGTTAGTGGCACACCCCACAAAGTAATCATTGAATGCATTTGCAATGTCAGTGGGGTTTGTCAGAGTAATATCCCCCTTAGTGATATTACTTGGTTGTTGATGGTTAGGAGGCTGGAATATATTGTTGATAACCTTCCAGAAGTTAGCTGGGTTTGATGTATTTTGGTGGAGATTGTCAGAGTAATATTGTGCTTTTGCATGCCTTGTTTGCCTTGTGCACATGTTCCGCATGCATCTGTAGTGATTGAGATCCTTGGTAGTGCCAGTTACTTTGTAGCTTTTCCACAAGGCATCCCTGAACTGGTAGAGTGCTATAAGGTCAGTTGTAACCCATGGAAGGTGGGCCCCACGCACCCTTATTTTGCGTAGTGGAGCATGGGTATCGCAGAGTTTTAAGAACTCGGATTGGAAATAGTCGAGCGCAGAATCGGGGTCGGGAATTAAATCGATTCTGTGCCATGGGCAGTTGGTAAGGTCATCCAGAAACTGTTGTGGGTTAAAGTTTTTAAATGTTCTAGTGAGGAGAACTTTAGGGCTTGATTGGGGCGGTTTAATTTTCCTTACACAGTACACTATTGCATGGTCAATGAAAATATCAGGAAGGATGCCAGAGGATTGGATTCTGCTGGGGTTTGAGGAGAGAATCCAGTCTAGCAAGGAATGGTTATGCGATTTCAGGTTTATCCGTGTGGGTTGGGAAATGAGTTGTGATAGTTTAAGTGACTTGAGTTGTATCTGGATTTTGTGGTTTTTAGTGTCAAGCCAATTGAAGTTGAAATCCCCAAGAACTAGTAGCTCACTCTTCTCATTCAGAGAGGAAATGGAGCCAAGAAATTGGGTGATATCAGTCAGGGATTGTAGAGGGGCGGTAGATGCCAGCGAGCAAGATGGGCTTAGAAAAGGGGAGGCAGATTTTGCCAACTAGAGTTTCAAAAGAGGGTGGGCTTGGTGGGTAATTTAACAGTGTAAATTGTAAGGTGTCTGCAATATAAAATAACACCCCTCCTCCTCTCTTTGACCTATCTCTCCTAAAAATGGAGTATCCCTGAATGGCAATATGTGCATCAGGGGTTTTAGGGGATAGCCATGTTTCTGTAAGAACGATGGCTTTGGGTTTATGCATAAGGCACCATGCCCTTATTTTGTCCAGTTTGGGCAGCAGGCTCCGGATGTTTATATGGGCGACAGATAGCCCTTTTTGGAATTTAAAGGTGGAATTCTCAGGGGCATGGGACAGAGCTGAAATGGGAGGACCTGGGTTAGGTTCAATATCACCTGCTAAAGAGAGTAATAGTATGAGCAGAAATTTGGATAGTTGTTTGCAAGTTGTAGATTTGTGGTGTTTGCCATTAGAGTGAGCAGTGGTTGGTGTGCTGGTTTTTGAGTTCTCCACCAACATTCAGTAGATAGTGCAAGGCTTTTGAGTAGTCCAGGATGTATGGTGATGTTGGGTGTGGGCCAGGATGGAGGAGTTTGTAGTGGATAGAGGGAGTAACATCTCCATGAGGCCAGGAGAAAGAAAAATGTTAAAATACATAGCAGGTTCATGATGCCAGAGGTAGGCAGTGCTGCAAGGAGCTGTTGTGAGCAGAGTCAGTGTGAGCAGACTAAACAGCAGGTGTGTGCCTGTTCCTTGTCAAATGTTTAGCTGTATTGCAATGCTAGAGTCAGTTCAGGGTTTCAGTGTATTGTGCAGTCAGTTTTGGGAGAGGCTGCAGTAAATAAATTGTAAATGGGTGGGGGGTTGAAATAGGCAGGTTAGCAAGCATGGGATCATAGTGTGATCTGAATAGCTTACCGTTTGTTGTCTTGAGTAAAAGAGTCTGCAGAAAGATGCAGTCCCCAGTCACCTCTAGTCAAACTATAGTCTAACTGTATTTATCACTTAAAAGCTCACTTTAAATGCCTCACTGCCTAATGCAGTTCCTGCCCAATGCAGCAAAGGTGTTGGTATTATACAGAAAAAACAGTCACATGACCCTCCCCCTCCCCAATCAGTCAGCTTTTTCCATTTGGTCAATTAACAGCACAGAGTTAAGAGGGGAAAAAAAAAAAAAACTTTTTACATTCAAACATACACTGGCGACACACTTTATTCGAGCTCGGCTAGTCCCACGAATTCGGGTATACTCGGGTGTATTGAGGTTTGTGACTGTTTTCTGCCCGAGTGCATTGAGGTATTTTCCAGGCAGGGATTGAAGCATTTTATTCCCGCTGGCTGCAATACTGCACAGTATATATATATATATACTGCATTACAATTCATGAATTTATGCCATCTGGTAGACACGCGAAGCATTGCAGCCTATTAAATCCTAATCATTATCATTTAACAGATCAGCCGCCCGTCAGCCAGGCATGAACCATGGCTGGGAAGGCAAACGCAACGGGGCTTGTCAGAGGTGAGGAGCGGCGCATTCCAGGTATCTGCCAGGTACATACTGGGTATTTGCTCGAATAAAGTGTGTCGCAGCAGTACTAACTTATATCAATTCTACAAAGCCACAGTCAGGCTTTTACACAGGATTTGCACAGCATCAGGAACATACTTAAAAGATGAAAATAATGAAAACAGTTCCATCTGGACTGGCAGTTTCATGCAGCACTCTCCATCATGCCAAGACATTGCATAGTTTAGGGAACCCAGTTTGTCTGTTTAAAGTATGTTTTCTGATGTATGATTTATTTTATCTACTGATCATTCTTTGGTTGCTACAGCAACCATTTAGAAAGTCATATCCACTTTCTTTTGAAACAGGCTCTGACAGAGACCTTTTTTAGCTCTGTCCCTTGGCAACAAAGTATCATAAACAGATATGTTGCGGTGTCCAAACAGCAGACTGTCAATTACTTTGGCAGCTGTAACAATAATGTGTTACACATAGTAATATAATGTTACATATCAGCATAACATTTCGTTAGGCAGTCAGGATATTATAGTTCACAGAAGGATAGGGAGTGATCACAGGACCATACTAATTGAATAAAGTGATTATGTACATAAATAAGGTAATCAAATGATGGGTGCAAACTGTGAACTGAAAAGTGAATCAGAAAAGGTGAAGGGGAAACACAAATTGGATGTGCCCCCTAAAAGAATTCACTTAAATGCACACCACCAGGTATAAAAGTTAACTTTTAATAAATTTACTTAAAACATATATTACCAAAGTAATGTGTAATGTGAATTAAAATTATATTAAATCAACGCTATCAGGCATCCGTGTCGTCAATTATAAAGTCATACTATCCCAGTTGACCACTTAATGTTGGTGGGATATAGGGCCTCATGCAGTAAGCGACGATTATGTGAAATCGGCAAGCTTATCGATTAGTCATGTTATTGGCGTTTTTCCCTCTCCGTATGCAGTAAGTGCCGAATACATTCAAAATCAAGCCGAAAACAAATCCGCCCACTCTCACGATGATGAGCCGATCACACACAGGTGTATCGGCGTGCGTGGCGGGGTGCTGTTAGGTTGCACAATCACAAATCTTGCTGAATCAGGCGAAACAAGCATGTTTTTGATTGCGCGCCATATTTAAAGGCAACGTGTACTGATAATCATTCTCTGTGTTGTTGGGAGTGAGAGAGAGAGAGAGACGCACAGAGCTGGACGATTGAACATTTGCATATTGACTGAGAGACTTGTTGTGTATTGGGTGAGCTTTGTCCTTTGTTGTTTTGTTTACATCTTTGTCTTGTTTTATATGTGGAAGTGGGTCGTGTGATTGCCTGTACATTTCTTGTCTGTTTTTTGTGAGTGCTGGAAGTATGCCCGCAAAGCGTGGGAAGAGTGATGCTGGTGGGAGTGGGAGTGCTACTCGTGGGAGTACGCGTCGGAGTGAACGTACTGTTCAGGGGAGTGATGTTGCTGGTGCACCGAGTGGTGTTGCTGGGAGTGGGAGTGCTGTTGCTGGGAGTGGGAGTGCTGGTGCTGGGAGTGGGAGTGCTGGTGCTGCGAGTGTTGTTGCTGGGAGTGGGAGTGCTGTTGTTGGGAGTGGGAGTGCTGTTGTTGGGAGTGGGAGTGCTGTTGCTGTGAGTGGGAGTGCTGGTGCTGGGAGTGCTGGTGCTAGGAGTGTGAGTGCTGGTGCTAGGAGTGTGAGTGCTGGTGCTAGGAGTGGGAGTGCTGGTGCTAGGAGTGGGAGTGCTGGTGCTGGGAGTGCTGCTGGTGGCGCAGTTGCTGATGGGGTGTCTGGTGGTGGCGTGCTTGCTGGTGGCCAGCTTTTGGAGGCTCTTCCATTGGAAGAAGGAGAGTCCAGTCAGCACCAGCCAAGCTCTGACCCTAAACCTGCTCGGAAAAAACGTGTGGAGAAGCCACGTAATCCTCGCTTCAATGACCAGGAAAATAGGGCTCTTGTC
>WSYH01012233.1:0-19198 GCA_036426205.1 Ascaphus truei | reverse complement strand
CATAATAATGTGCGCGCACATCTTAATTTGCGCACGCACTTCACGATTGGGTCGACTAAGTGTTAGCGCATGCGCTAAACAATGTGTACGCTGTGCGTTCAATACATGTTGTTACTAGCATTAAGCATATAATATTTCTTTCAAATCCAATGAATGCGAAACTACATTCGTTCTAAACACGTACTTCTATAATCTTTTTAAACGGACGTGTGTGGACGGAAACAACGGCCGATCACCCAATAAGTGAATACAATACGTGTGACGTCATGTTAAGGCAGCGTGAAGTGCACACAAACACTCCTTCCACTGAATTAACATTGGGCTACCGCACTGTGAACGCCCACAAACGCAGACGCGCGCGCATGACACAGTGCAGTGACCGTAACAATAACAAACGGACACAGCCAATAGGCTTTGACGCGCGCATGTCAGTTGGGGGCGGGGCTTACACCCGTAATCCTTTTTAAGGACGCCTTGGCACATGGCAAGGGTCCCACGTCATATGTGGCCGACCCTCTTTTGTTAGATGTTGCATGAAAAAAAAAGAGGTGTGTGTTACAGTTATGGTAACATGTTGCAATGATATGTTTTAAGAGATAGGAAACTAGGTATATTTATTCCGGTACCAATGTGTACTAATGTTTCTGGTTGTAGTATATTGTAATAGGAAACAATGTGTTTGTGAACGCTACATGTTATGCTGTCTGCAATGTTACGCTGTATCCACGCATTTAGCGTAAAAATGGTGAATAGAAAAAAGTTTAAACTTTTAACGGTGAGTCAACGCATAACAATTATTATATTTACCATTCTTGTAGAAGTAACACTTCGTTTGGCTGCAACTGGTCGCTCCAGAAAGACAATGCATTTTCATCCATGGTTGAGGCAACCGTTGAATCCTGTAGGACACACATCTCCATGAGGCGCTCATAGGAATCGGCACTGCCTTCTTCAAACAATACGTCCGGAGGTACGTACAGTTCTTGGTTTTGCCATTCTAATGTGTTTTGACCAAAAAGGTTTGGAAAAACATCATTGTAGTTATGTTCATCTTGCATCTGTGCTTCAGGAATGGAGGGTGCAGATATTGCAGCAGGTATCGATTCAGACGGGACAGTAGTAGCGGATCCATTGCTATTGGTATTAGGAATAAATATGCTACTTATCAGAAGATATGTGCCATGTTCCTGTTACGCCGGTACTGCCCACAGACCAGACCCGTCCCTTCTACTGAGGTGAGGAACGTATATGGACACGCACCCGCAGCAAAAGGAGCGTGTCCGGAGTGTGGTGATTTTGGCGCTGCCAGGCCAGGTGACGTTTAGCTAGCAATACTTGCCGGTACCGGTGTAGAAGTGCCGTCGTCGTTGCCGTTTTAGCCAAGGTCAGGGATAGGAGAATTCCGGAAGGTCGTTTGTCCAAGCAAGGGGTCGAGAGCCAGAGAAAGACGTCCGCCAAGCCAAGTCGTAACCTGAGTGAATGAGAGAGAGAATGCCAGAATAGTGATCCTAGTGGAAACTATGTCGAGCAATGACTGAATGACAGGACAGGCAATATAAAGCATGGCTGACCAATAGGAAGAGGAGGCAGGCCTGGAGGAGTGCATGGAGCTGTCCTGGATAGGCTGTCCAAAGGAGGATACAGGTGAGTGGTATTTATGCCTGATTGATCCTTGTGTATGTGTTGGGGGCGGAGCCTCACTGCAGGAGCAGTGAATAAATTAAAAGAGTCCTGCGCGTGCTCTGTAACAGAGATGGGCGCGCGCTCGTAAGCGGTAGCAGCCGCATGAGAGAGGGAAGGTCCCGCAGGAGCGCGAGAACGCAGAGGACGGCGGGGAACCCCCAGAGCCGCCGGAGGTAAGTGACGCCAGCGAGGGGCGCGCGCCACGGCAGCGGGGGTTAATGAAGGTGAGGAGGCACCAGGGCGCGGGTGCCGCGATCCCTGAATCCTCACAGTTCCATGGTAATTTTAAATTGTGGTGCAATCTGCCAAAATCCATACCTTTCATGTAGGTTATCATGGACACATTCAAAACAATCATTTGTTGATAAAGTGAATCGTACAGATGATTTAAAATTTCCAGCGCGGCACGGGTCTTGGTAATATGGATATTTACTTCTGATCAAGTCATAGATCTGCCCCACGTTGGCTTTGTGTTGTTCAGTTGATATGATGGCCTCTGCTATCATTATTTTATAAGATTTATGCGGATGGCTGTTCAATGTTGTATGCTCTGCCATTGCTGCATCTCAATGTGTGAAACTTGAGTTGTAGGTTTTTTCTTCTGAATGTGAAACTATTTAAATGTTATCTTTTGTGGGTTTTTGTCAAGGTCAGACTTCAAGTTCCATGTTTCACTCCTTTTTTAAACCACCAATTCGAATGTGTAGAAATAATTGGCACACATTTTTTGGTTAAGATTGCCTTTTCACTGTGAAAGTAACATTGTTTTTTACTTAATCTACATTCTCAAAACAAGTGTAGGATTTTAATTAAAAAACAATGTGGGTGAGAAATTCTACAGTGTTGGCATTATGAAAAAACTGGCTACACTGACATATAATGAGATATACACACACACCTGCTAATGTTTTTCTCTGTCTTTTTTTCAACATTTCACTGTGTGTATCTTTCTGTCTGGTTAACTCTCTGTCTGTCTCACACAGTTTGACTATGTGTGTATATATATATATACATATCTCATATATATATATATATATCTCATAAACACATATACATATGTATATTTTAAAATAGATATATATATGTCTCAAAAACCAACAATGAAATATGTGTGTGTGTGTGTGTGTGTGTGTGTGTGTGTGTGTGTGTGTGTGTGTGTTACGGTATATAAGGCCCTATATGTAAACAGGGATTGTTATATTGCTCAGACTTATTTAAAGGTTTAAACATTACAGGGTAAGTATGTTTGAGGGCCTATTAGAGTCAGCTGTGTCCAATTTGGAGTTAACATCAAACAAGGCCTTTTGTGAGTTTACAAGGCCTGTAGTGTTACAACATATAATATATCTATTTAATCCAGTTCTACACTGAACATATTGATGGCAGTAAGTAGGCCTTGTATGAAACCTATTTAAATGGTGATCAAGGTGAGTGAATTATGTGCTTCATAATATTAGGCCCATATTGTTAAAGGGCCAGATCATGTATATTTCACTAACATAAGGCCTGTTTTCTTTGAATACTGTGTTTTCACAAGGAAGCCTCGTCTTGAAATAACTCGTGATTTTTCCACACTTAAGGTAAGAATCATATATACTAAATATTGTGTTAAAAAACTCTCGACAATTTAATGTTTAAAACATTCATATCTATATAATATATATATATATTATATATATATAATATATTATATTATATAGCACCTGTAAATATTCTGTATATTACCGCACATAACCTTTAATATTCATTATTATATATATATCTTAATATATATATAATATATATATATATATAAAATATAATATAATAATATATATATATCTATATATATATATATTATACTGTGTGTTCAAGGTGTGTGTGTGTGTGTTATCATAATCCGCTAGATACTACATCATATATTACTAACACAATCTGACTCAGATATTTTTATGCAACCAGTACTCAAAAATAATGAAAGGCAACATTATGCCAGCTAAGGATAAGGCTCAGAAGGAAGAATATTTTACAGTTACATCCGCTCTAACCTGAAAGTAAGATGTACAGCAGTTAAATATATTTTTTTTTACTTGCATGTTAATAATATTAACATGCAATGACGATACCTAATACCATACCAAACCACCCAAATACATTTTGCAGTAAGTGAAGTCAGACTTCTCGAAACAGTGCAACTGATGTCAATGTTGGACCAATCACTGAACATATGATCTAAACCTAAATATTAATTACTCATAAGCATTCAGTCGGGACTGGTGTGATTTTCCAAACCTTCACGATAGATACAAGGACACATACTTGAATGTTTGGAAACAACACTGGTTCATATGACATACATACAATCTCATTAGATAAGTCTCAATCACAACACCAAGCCCAAATATCAGATTTACTTTTACATAGAACATATTCTTTTTTTCTTTGAACCGAGTCACAGGCCGCATTGTTGTGTCGGTTGGGGTTATTAGTTTTTTCCGTTTGTCAACACTTAACGAAAAACAGAGCCAGTATTTTGACTGGCGCGTGGCACTTCACGGGCAGGGTGTGTGGCCGTGACCTATCGGAGGCGGGCAGGCTCTGTGGGAAGTGACAACTTCACGGGCAGGGCTTTAGGCAGTGACACTTCACGGTCAGTGCTTTTGGAGTGCAGTTTGAACAAGTTGGTACACAGTGCAAACTGATGCTTGCTCTAGTCCGTTTCAATGTCTTGTGGTTTTTTAGTTTGTTTCCCACACAAGAAAAACTGGTACTAGTAACTGATTGTGAACTTGTGTATACTCTTTTGTGCCGTGCCTCCTTTGTAGGTGCATGCTGCGTAGTATCATCCGATGGCAGCGGAAGGCACCACAGAGGAGTTCCTCATCAGAACCATCTCCTTGCGGATGCAGAGATCCTGATGAGGTGGAGGCGCTGCACTGTATGTAGGTAGGACTCACGCACACTACCTCAGCTGCCTGTCTGGATTGACCTTCCCCACACAACATCATGTGGGAGACTCAGGAGTCCTGTTGCCAACAGGTGCACCACCAGACACGACCATGTAATGGGGACTGGATAGACCACCGGGGCCAATGTGAGATTGGGTGGGTCAGGAAGGTCCAGAAAATCCGTTACAAATATATCCTGCATTTATGCCACTGCCCTGAAAGCTCCTCTTCACCCTCAATTGCTCCCAAGCCCCAGTGTTCCCTCAGTACCTTTCCCCCCTTTTTTATTTGTATGTTGTTGCCCCAAATAAACACTTCAGCAAGTTAGAAGGTTACCTTGCTTGATATATGGGATCGAGTTAACCTGCCTGTCCCTACGCATCTATCAGGGTGTGATTGGGCCAGAACAGCTTTATTTAACCCCTTCAGGGCCTTCTCACATTTTTCACTAGCCCATTGGACAATAATTACATATATTCAGTGTAGGTACCTGCAAATTTGGTTATACCTTGACGTGGCTGCAAGCTACTGTAATAACGCTTTGGCCAAAGGGTTTAACTAAATAACCCTTTCTCATGAGATCACTATTATATTATAGCCTAATTGGTAGGAGCGCAGGAATCACTTTGTGTGTGTGTGTATATATATATATATATATATATATATATATATATATATATATATATGTGTGTGTGTGTGTGTGTGTGTGTGTGTGTATACACACACACAAAAGAGCGATTACTGCGCTCCTAAAGGAAAAAAATATATATTTTTCTTTAATGATCACAATCTAACGCGTTTACGGAGGGTTTTAATTGCTTCTACCTCCACCTCTATCCTATTCCATTTTGCAACTGCTGCTCAAAAATGGAGAGTTCTCTTGTTCCACACTCTTGTTCCACATTCTTACACCCATTCTTACCCCCCCCGCCCCCCCACCCTCTATTGTTACCCTTCTCTTCATTTATTCCCCTCCATTGGGTATGAAGCTGCGAAGGTTGACATAACTGGGCAAATCTTTCTGTATGTTGTCCGGTGCCTAAAACTCTGTATTTCCAATGTCCTCCATCGCCCAGTATTTGCATATGCTTTGATTTATTCGCTCTCCATCCAACTGTAATGTATGTATGTATGTATGTATATGGTAGGGCTTGTGGGCAGTGACACTTCACGGGCAGGGCTTGTGGGCAGTGGCAGTTGTGAACAAGTTGGTACACAGTGCACAACTGATGCTTGCTCCGTTTCATGTTTGTGTTTTTTAGTTTGTTTCCAAAAACTGGTAAGTAGTAATTGCTTGTGCATTTTTCTTTTTGGTGCCTCCTTTGTAGGTGTCAGCTCCAGATTTTCTACAGATGGCAGCGGTTGGATGTTGAGAGGAACATGCACAGAACTTTCAGCTACTGTACCGGTAACATCCTGACCTGGGGAATGAAGATCAGATGCATGGGGTGAAAAACTAGCAGCATGTAAAGATCCATCCTCTGATGGGGTAAAGTTGAATTGATGTGCTGTTGTAGTCATTCTCAAGTGATTAGCTTGGGTTAGCTGAACAACTACTGCTTCTAATGTCGTGTTTAATTTTTGTATTTGTTTAGGAACTTCAATGAAGACTCTGTGGAGATGTGACAATTGTGATATCGTTTCTTCCTGCAGTGATATCATCCTTTCGTGCACTGACATCATATCTGAATGGCGACGATTTTCTGCTTCAACATTTTTTTCTTCAGAAGCTGCTATTGCTGCGTATGTGTTACTTGCTGGAGGAATTGCCTGTGTTACTCTTTGAATGGGAACCTCTTCATGCTCACTTGATTGCATTTCTGTGTCTTTGGCATCATCATGTTCTAAAAATAAATGAACACATGATGAAATGGCATGCTAATGTCTGCTGTTTTACTATGTAATTATACACTGTGATAACAACTAACACCTAACATGTTTCCATATGTTTTATGACGTCCCATTAAAATGTACCTTGCCTTAAGAATTATGTTTCGACTCAGTGGGAAATAAGAATGAATGAAAGGTTGTTCAAACCTCACAACTCCTACATGATACTTTACATCACAAACACAATACATGTTCTCTTAAAAAACTTCATTTTCAGTGACACTAAGTGATCCAATTTAAATAACATGTCAAAAACAATTAATTAACATGACAACATAACATATAGAAATGAACATATTATATGTCCTGCACCTCATACACTCATCTTCCAGGTGCCATGAGCTGCATGACCCAGGTGAAGACACTTGTTCAGTCTCAGGTGACACATGTCCTCCAGGAGCAACTATATAGAACAATAACATCAGTTGTTAATTGACATGTGTACATAATGAACATTGAGTTAGTGTATCTTGAGTATTTATTGCTAACTAACAGCATCACTTCATGAACTGAAAATATGTGTGTGGCAAACTGAACATTATTCGTTTTAATAACAATGTACATGCCAGTGTACTTTGGACTTTTTAGTTCACTAACATACAACATACAATGTTTATGCAGTAATGCGTTTGCAAAATAATATTAATATTGGACATACACTGCATATGTTGTGCAGTAATATCACAATAATAATGTACATCACTATCATGAGATCAACGTTGACAATGCTTATCATTGCATCATCAATATTGGAAAAGTTATTGTTTTTGTTACAGGATATGTGTGCTAAATTAATAGAAGCTGTTGCAGGGCTGAATGTGGCTGCCACTCAACAACACAACACATGCAGTGTGTCGCTCACAGATGCTACTGGTGTGATAATGTGGTGTTAATACTGCACCGACACACTTTATTCGAGCAAATACCCAGTATGTACCTGGCAGATACCTGGAATGCGCCGCTCCTCACCTCTGACAAGCCCCGTTGCCTTTGCCTTCCCAGCCTGGGTTCATGCCTGGCTGATGGGCGGCTGATCTGTTAAATGATAATGATTAGGATTTAATAGGCTGCAATGCTTCGCGTGTCTACCAGATGGCATAAATTCATGAATTGTAATGCAGTATATATATATATACTGTGCAGTATTGCAGCCAGCGGGAATAAAATGCTTCAATCCCTGCCTGAAAATACCTCAATGCACTCGGGCAGAAAACAGTCACAAACCTCAATACACCCGGGTATACCCGAATTCGTGGGACTAGCCGAGCTCGAATAAAGTGTGTCGCCAGTGTATAAGTTGAACAATAGATCTGAGTGAATAAATGTGTAACGTACGGTTTGATACATAATGGTTTGGTGGGTGAATTTGTTCATAGAGTTACCATTTCAAATGACTGTGATTAACTTCTGTTTAGCTTGTCAGGTTTAAAGAACTGTAGTCCCTCCCCCAAAAGGTGACATCACCGTGACCTTTCAATTAATTCAAGCAGCTGTAAGTGGTCTCTACAAAGTTGACCGTATTACATGGCCCTGTTATCTGGCTGTGTGCACAACCCCACCCCCTGTGTTCACGTGTATGCTGTGATGACATATTAATTGCAGCTGGTTTAAGACAATGTTAGATGATCTAAATACTAGTCTGAAGTGATCTATCTATGAACACAATTACATAACATTTGCAACGTGTGCCTCATTATGCTCTCTGTATATGACATGAAGCAAAAAAGGACCTTTTAATAAACAAAAGCAAATGTGTTAGTGCAAGTGATGTTTGTTGGCCGTTGCATGCAATATCTTCGATGCATGATTTGAAGAGGCAGTAATGTCGTGTTTCTAGGTGTTAAATAAATTAAATATAAATTACTATTATATATATGTATGTACTGCAACAGTACATAGTAATGTTTGCTCATTAGCATGTCTTAGACATGTGTGCTACCCTGTTGTTCCCCATCTTCGGGCAGCATAAATTGCTTCCACTGCAGCAAAGGATTGTGGGAGATGACATGCAAATGAGCACGCAGTGCCACGTGATATATTATTTACTGCTTTTAGTAGGACAACGAAATATAAATACTGTATATATTGATAGATATATATATAGAGAGAGACATATATACATATATAGATGTAGGTATGCTTATATTGGGAAGAAAGTATAAACAGCAGCGGAAATTTCGAAAATAACTGTAACCAACGACATGCCTAGTACAGTAACATTTCTCACATGGTGGAAATTCAGAGGAATAAATTCCGATGTCTCTGTCACCGGCCAAACCGTCCACGACGACGGGAAGTAATTTTTCCCGAAGCTGCTCCTCCAATGGAGTTAAGATGAGACGTTGTGCTGGCGGCCCACCTCCAGTGCCAGAAGCATGCAAGTGTTGTTCTTGTATTTTCCTTTTTAATTTTGCCCTAATATCGTCAAATCTCTTGCAACAATTATTCTTGTCCCTGACACGATTCCCACACGCATTCACACCAATTATTATTTGATTCCACTTGTCTTTTTTGCTTGCTGAACTTGTCCGCCCTTGAAATACATACAAAATATATGACATTAATTCATAATAATAAAACGAACAATTTCCTACACTGTTCCAAGAGATACCAAACATGCTGGTTTAGGTGTAATATGTGAAGCACATGAGCATTCACTTGTAAACATAGACATGTAAGGAAGCTTGCATTAATATTGTATGAAGTTTGCGCAAATTGAACGACTGAGTGTTCTTGTCGTTGTAACGCATGATAAAAATATGTGTTTACAAAATAATTTACATTGATAGATATTATGGACCCATATTTGCATATTAACACACCTCACATGACCTAGGATCACATGTATTTGAAGAATGAATGCAAAGGTAAACTTACCTACTAAATGGCCAAACAGACTGTCACAGTGCTCCAAAATCCCAGTGACAAGAGCTGTGTTTTCGTTGTCATTGAAGCGAGGATTACGTGGCTGCTCCACACGTTTCTTGCGAGCAGGTTTAGGCTCAGAGCTTGGCTGGTGCTGACTGTACTCTCCTTCTTCCAATGGAAGAGACTCCAAAAGCGGCCCACCAGCAAGCACGCCACCACCAGACACCCCATCAGCAACTGAGGCACCAGCAGCACTCACACTCCCATCAACAGCACTCGCACTCCCAGCAACAGCACTCGCACTCCCAGCAACAGCACTCGCACTCCCAGCAACAGCACTCAGCTGAACCCTACGTTCACTCATACGCGTACTCACACGTCTAGCAGTACCACTCACACTTG
This sequence comes from Ascaphus truei, assembly GCA_036426205.1. Lineage (NCBI taxonomy): Eukaryota > Metazoa > Chordata > Amphibia > Anura > Ascaphidae > Ascaphus > Ascaphus truei. Next base: position 9,428 of record WSYH01012233.1, on the reverse strand, counting down.
CATCACTCTTCCCACGTTTTGCGTCCATACCTGTAGCACTCACAAAGAACAGAAAACAAATGTAAAGCCAATCACACTAAACACTTACACATACAAAACAAGACAAAGATGTAAACAAAACAACAAAGGACAAAGCACAACAACTCTCTCAGTTAATATGCAAATATTAAATAGCCCAGCTCTGTGCATCTCTCTCTCTCTCACTCCCAACAACACAGAGAATGATTAACAGTACACGTTGCCTTTAAATAGGCTGCGCTATCCAATACATGCTTGCTTCGCCTGATTCAGCAAGAAGTTTCATTGGCGAACCTAACAGAACCCCGCCATGCACGCCTATACACCTGTGTGTGATCGGCAAATCATCGTGAGAGTGGGCGGAAATGTTTTTGTCTTGATTCTGAAGGGATTCGGCACTTACTGCATACGGAGAGGGAAAATCGCCAACATCATGCCAAATCGGTAAGCTTGGCCATTGCACATTTTCGGCGCTTACTGCATAGAGCCCTAAGTCATTAAAGAGACAGGGTTGCTTTGCCAGACATATGAAATAAATTTTAAAGCGGCCTCAACCACCTCACAGCTCCCCTGCAAAGTGATGCCCTACCAGTGACTGTGGAGCAGATACTCCAACAATAACTGAAGCCTATTCAGAGTCCGGGGCACCTGAGGAGGACCCACCCAGGAATGAGGATGAGGAGAAAACGTTATATCTTTACCGCAGACTGGAACTGTAGGGAGCCTGAGGAACAATGGACATCCAAGAGCTCTTCAGGACGCGGATCAGGTCCCCATAGTAATCTCCACATGGCGGAGACGGCAAATAGCGGTGATCCAGCACCAGCAGTTGTCCCAATATGGCGGTCTGAGCAAGAGTCAAGAGTGCAGAGGTAGCAGTAATACCGATGCGGGGGGTTCCCGTGCCTGGTTGGGGGTCCGCAAATTCTGCCCTGGGTGCAGATGGACCCTCCGGCACATCAGATGGAAGAGGAAAGGACTATTTGCATTAGGAGTGTCCCATAGCAAGAAGTCCGGTCAAAAGATAAGGTGGGGACTCATGTCAGCAAAGCCCCGCACAGTACACAATAAAGTACAGAGGGATAGCCCAGGAAGGAAGAGGGGGGAGGCTCAAGAAGGTAGTGTGGTTTAGTTAGGTAGTCAGGGTCACTAATTTATACAGGGGGCTCATTAAAGGTGGTGGTAGATTGCCAATGAAATAAGGGCAAGAACTGGGGTAACACGGTCCCTAGGTAAGGGAAGCACAGCATGCTACAATCCCCAACTCACAGAATCTATATAAGATTAGGAGGGGGGTGGATTATATCATTGAAGTCTTAATACCTGGCAAGGGAAGGGAGATCTACGTGGGTTAAATTATCAAGTTAACTACAAGGTGAGATCCAATCATTTTGATAGGGGGTACAATAAAGATGGTGGTAGCTTGTTATAGATATGTGGGGGAAAGAAAGGTAACAAGGCCCTAGGTAGGAGAAGCAGAGCAAGTTCCAGCCTCAATCCACACAGCAGATTCAGGTGCAGGAGGGGTCAGGCTCGATCATTGAAGGCATAATCTCTAGCAAAGAAGGAGAGATATAGGTACAGTAGGTCAAAATAACAACCTAATTACAAGATGAAGTGGGGGTGGTGGTTGAAAGGGCAAATAATAGAGTGACCTAGGCTCAGGACTAGATAAGAGTTCCTCATCATTTAACAAGAGGATAAAGGGGATACCGGAAAATATGCAAGGATTACAAAGGTGGCAGAGCAGAAGAACCTAAGGGTAGGGCTAGCAGAATATAGACAGCAGAGGTTGTTTAGAATCAATTTTTAGTCTGATTGTACTGGTGGAATGTACTGTCTGAGGGGATAACTATCACTTGCTCAGAGAGCTGGATAATATGGACTATCCTTGTGATATACCTGTATATAACCCTGGACGATTCTGTTGGTGAGGAGGGACCAAAACAATTAATACTTTGGTTTGAGTTAAGGTTGTTCTACAATTGTTAATAAGTGACGTTAGTGTTGTTATAACAGGATGTAATAGATGCAAGGTTGGGTACAAAGCAGGAGCTGCCCTGCCTGGCCTTCCTCCATGTTCCAACCCTTGGTGCTGGGGGTAGAAATATCCCTGGCACCAACAAAGACCCTAGGGATGCCGGAGTCCCTTATGGTCTGGTACACTGGGCCCGCTCAGTTTGGTGCCATGAGAGGTTTAGTTTCCCAAGGGCAAATGAGTCTAGGTCGAACCTGGCCACACTAGACTCAGGTAAAAGTAGGAGAAAAGGAACCCAATGCAGCACTCAGGTTCACACTCTGGGGATTAGTGAATGAATTAAAAACATAATCTTTATTAAACAACATATATAAAATATTGGTCCAGCGACGTACTGAAGGTGAGTTGATCCTAAATGCAGGAAGCCATATTGGCTCTGGATCAAAATAATTAAGATGTGCCAGATGGTTTTAATAAACCACTGGTACTGTAGCAACACAGTGATCCTAATGCGGACCTGTGTGATGGGTGATTAGAACAGGTGTGTCCGGGTAAGTACTGGGATTGCAGGTCACAATGGTATAATCTATCTGTGATAGATGTGACCCATCTGATGGACATATAAACAAATACACTATGTATATCAGTGTTGGTATTCCTCAATCAGCAACGCTTCTCTATGGTAACATGTATGCCCCCATCAGTGTCACGTGACCTAAGGTAACCCTCTGGGTGCTGTACTCCAGGGGTGTTTGGACCTGTGTTAGCCAACGTGGCTGTAGTCAGAGAAAGGTGTCCTGACTAAGGTAATAACAGTAGTTCAGTATCCCAATCTGGGAGACACTGATAATAGGGGCAGACTAGTAACTCTTTAATAAATAAATAAACAGAGAGCTGCGTGATGGTAGAAGCTGAAGGGAACCTCTCAGATGTGAAGCAGCACACCAGCGCGACAGAGCAGCAGTGGTGTACTGCAAGTGAGGTTACTCAATACTAAGATTCCGGAACACTATGCCTAAAACCACCTTTATGAGGCTGAAAGTGACCGTCGGGGCACTTTTAACCTGTGTTAAACTGCACTTGCAGACTACCGCATTAACTCGCGGTCACAGAGATACATGCGGAGGCAGTACTGATCTGCGCGTGCATGTGTATACTAGCAGCCGACGCGCGCGTTTCGCGAGGGGCTTTTTCAAGGCAAATGGTTAGTATCGTTGAGGATACCCTGCAGGTAGGCAGGTATATATAGGGCCCCCAGTGATGACATCATAAGTTAACCCCTGGTGTGCCTAGCTATGATTGGTCCTGAGGTAAAGCACAGTGAGTATACCAATGTTTTTAACTGCATACCCAGCACACTAATAATAAATAATAAAGATCTGACTCAATTGTGTGTTGTTGTTTCCTGATTGTCAGAGACTTGCAGAGCGAAGTAATAATACACTTCAGATCTGCTACAGGGGTAGTAGAGGTGATGTCCAAAATGATCATGTATATGTAAGTACTATGTTATATTGTCAGGGTCCAGAGAAGCCCTGTTTTATAGGGTGATGTCACCACTCCAGGGTGGTGATAGTCTGTGTACAGGATTGGGGAGCTACCAGTTTTTACAGACATGGCAATAAAGGTTGGTGTATATGTGTGTGCAGGTAGTGATGAGGTCATGAAGCTATACAGACGGTGAGTATGAACAGACAAACTTTCAAGTAGTGTCGGGATAGAAAGGTAAACCCTGCCTATAGGAATGGGGTATATAGAAAGCCCTCCAGGGGTGCAGGGGGGGGTTCGGCTCCGTGCGTCCCCAGTTGGATTTTACAAACAGGCCAGAACACGGCAGTTAGGCTTGGATACTAATAGACACAACAAGACATGTAGGTTAAGGGATTTAAGGGTCGCCTGAAGTTAGACCCAGTTGGGGGAGGAGGTGGCTGCGCGAGGATGTTTAGCAGTAGCCGGCGGGTGGTCGGGAGTCTGTCACCAACCCTGCCCACAGGCATGTGCTTCCACGACAGGGAGTTGGGCCCAGCCCGCGCCCCTGTTAAAGTCCCGGAATCCCATGGTCCGCAGGAGGGACTATGGTGCTGGACAGGGAGGGAGGAGGGTCCAGAGGGAAGGATTTACTTCCGGGCATTTACCCTGGGGCCCTCGGGGACCACCAGGGTACTGTTTGTGTGTTTATTTGTTTGTTTTTTCCCTTGCCTTTCCCTCATGTCTTTCCCCGTCCATGTTCCGGACCCCCAAAGAGAGGAGATGATCCCCAGTACAAGACGCCATCATGGACGACGCCACCCGCGAGGGATGCTCCCCCAGGGTAAGCACCTGCACCACATTCGACAAAGCTACCCACACTACACACAAAAATGGCAGTAACACTTATCTCCCAAAACGTTAAAGGGTTCAATAGCCCAAAGAAGCGTAAGGTAGCCTTCTCCGAATTCAGACGCAGAGGGGCGGACGTGATCTTTCTCCAGGAGACCCACTTCAGTACTCACAGCAGCCCCAGGTTCTTGGATAAAAGTTATAGGCAGTTTTTCCTGGCCTCCGCTAAAGAAAAAAAGAAAGGATTAGCCATAGTATTCAATAATAAATCCCCCTTCCAACTAGAGAAAACAAAAAGGGACAGCAAAGGGAGATATCTTATCTTAGTAGGACTCCTACAACAATGTAGAGTAACCCTAGCTTGCATATACGCACCCTGCGAAAACGATCCGAAGTTCTTTGAGGAGTTTTTCCAGGTATTGCAAAGATGTGCCGTGGGAAATATAATCCTAGCAGGGGATTTCAACAAAACAATAGACCCCAGGATAGATAGATCACCGCAGCAGAAAAAGCCTAGACACACAGGGAATGGGCCACTGCTGGAGGGCCTCAAGCAGGGGAGCCTGGTAGATATATGGAGGGAACAGCACCCGGGGAGCTGAGCTATACGTTCTACTCACACCCTCACGACAGTTACAGCAGGATTGACCACTTTTTTGTGTCTAGTGGAATGGTCCCACAGATATCCGATTACAAAATACACGACATTACGTGGTCGGACCATGCTTCAATAGAGCTGAGATGCACACAGATTAGGCCTATTAGCCCGGGAGCAAACTGGAAACTAAATGAGTCACTGATTAAGATACCAGAATTAGATAAAAAGGTTAAAGAGGAGATCAGGCAGTTTTTCCAGACTAATCTAGGCAGTGTGGAGTCCCACACAACCCTGTGGGAGGCTCACAAAGCCACAATGAGGGGAGTGCTAATTAGCATAGCAGCAAGACAGAAAAAACTGAGGGATGCCAAATTGACACAGCTATATAAGAGGTTACATGACCTCTCTGCACTACATAGCCGATCGGGCAGAGGAGATACCCTAAAGGAGTTGAAGGATGTAAGAACTGAGCTTAACCTCCTCCTCACCTCCAGGGCCGAGAAAGACTTGAGTTGGACACATAGAAAATTTTATGAGAAAGCCAACAAGCCGGACACAATGTTAGCCAACCGACTCCGTAATAGTCAGCCAAATTACAATATACAATCAATTCGAACAAAAACAGGGGAGACATCCTCTAACCCTAAAATTATAGTGGAAGAGTTTAAACAATACTACGCACAGTTGTATAATGGGGAGAAAGTGGTCCACAATGTAAATACAAGGCGCAGACTGCAGGAATTCCTCGCAGAGGCTACTCTGCCGCAGTTGGGCAGGTTGGAGCGAGAAGCGATACAGAGTGATTTCACGCGGGAAGAACTGACAGCAGTAGTCAAAAGCTTGAAGTCTTCCAAGGCCCCGGGCCCAGACAGGTTTTCTAATTTATATTATAAAAAATTCATTGGAATACTAGCCCCACACATGCTTAGGTTATTTAACGGGGTCCTAGCGGGAGAGCCTTTCCCGGCCCAGATGCTCCAGGCGTCAATCTCCTTGATTCATAAGAAGGACAAAGATCCCACAAATTGCAAAAGTTACAGGCCGATATCGTTGATAAATTTGGATGTCAAAATTTACTCTAAATTATTGGCCAATCGTTTAAGTGTTATCCTGCCTAGGCTGATCCATCCGGACCAGGTTGGCTTTATTAGAGATAGACAGGCGGCCGATAATACCAGAAGGGTAATAGATATAATTGACTTTGTCAATGCCAACAAGGTTCGGAGTTTGGTGTTATGCCTGGACGCGGAGAAAGCCTTTGACAGGATAGACTGGCCATACCTGGAGACCACGCTTGGGGCATATGGTTTCGGGGAAAAGATTCTGAGGGAAATAAAAGCATTATACACATCTCCTGCAGCGAGGGTCCTTCATCGGGGCTTCCCCTCCGAGTTGTTTCCAATCAAAAGTGGGACGAGGCAGGGGTGCCCGCTCTCGCCCCTGCTCTTTGCCCTATGCAACGAACCGCTTGCGGCACATATACGCAGTAACAGGGACATAACTGGGGTCCAAATTAACTCACAGGAGCACAAATTAGCGTTATACGCTGATGACATTATCTTGACAATCACCAAACCGCTCACCTCTCTCCCCAAACTATTTGCGCTCCTGGGGCGGTTCACCCAGCTCTCAGGTTTCAAGATAAACCAATCAAAGATGGAGGCGATGAGCTTGAACATCCCCGGGGACATGCAAAAACTATTGGAACTCAATTTTGAGTTTAAATGGCAGCCCAGGTCCATCAAATACCTAGGGGTGAATGTCACAAAACAGATAACATCCCTATACCAAGCAAAATATCCCAGTCTGATAAAGACCCTAAAAAAGGAACTACGGGACTGGTCAGCATATGGTATTTCATGGCTAGGCAGAATTTACAGTGTTAAGATGAACATTCTCCCCAGAATACTGTACTTATTTCAAACTCTCCCGATACCAGTAGTAAGATCCGAGATTAAGGACTTACAAAATCCAATAACATCATTTATTTGGAAAGGCAAAAAACCATGGATCAAAGCAGCAATTATGCAGAAACCCAAGGAGGCGGGGGGTCTGGCAGTGCCATGCTTGTTGTCCTATTATAAGGCAGCTCAGTTGTGCCAAATTACGCAGTGGCATGGGGACCCGGAGCTGCGCCGGTGGGTGTCTCTGGAGAGGGAGTTGTGCGCCCCACTAGAGCTCAGAGACCTCATCTGGTACCCCAAACAAAAAATTAAGGCTATAAAAGACCTTTTGGCATCGGTGGTCAACTCGCTTTCGGTCTGGGATGTGTCCAAATATAGCTACTCAATGACCTCTGAAAACACACTAATGGCCCCTTTATATAGTAATCCGGATTTTGCTCCTGGACTAGAGGTGAAGAATTTTCAGATCTGGCGACAACGGGGGGTTCCCAGATTAAAGGACCTGGAGGGCAGCAACACCATCAAATCATTTGATCAATTGAAGTCAGAAACAGACATTCCTAACACAGAATTTATTAGATACCTCCAGGTCCGGGCATTTTACAACAAACACACGGCGAGACCACCATTAACGAATTTTGAAAGGCTCTGTGTGCAGGGAACTGACACACGGGGACTGATCCCCACTCTATACAGACAGGTGGTCGGTACATACAAGGACGACATTACTAGACCAAGATTCATGAGTTTATGGGAATCAGACCTACAGGAAACACTAGAGGACGAGGACTGGACGGAAATTTTCAAGGCGGCCGCCAGCAGCTCCATCTGCACGACATTGAAGGAGAACTCATATAAGGTATTGTTGAGGTGGTATCTCACCCCAGTCAGATTAGCTAAATTTATTAAAGGCGCTTTCCCGCTCTGCCCACGGCAGTGCGGGGAACAGGGGGATCTGGTACACATGCTGTGGTCCTGCCCAAAGCTTATCCCAGTTTGGCAACAGATTCGAGATTGGCTACAGAGGATCTTGGGCTTCCAAATTCAGCTAGACCCATGGCTGTTCCTCCTAGGCAGACCCACTGACGAAGTCTCAAGAACGGGGAAAAATTAATAGCACATTTTGCAACAGCTATGCGGTGCGAGACTGCAGCATTGTGGAACCAGAATGCAATTCCATCAATAGACAAAATTAGAAATCGAATTTGGTTTGTATGCCAGATGGAAAAGTTAACGAGTCTGGTTAACGATACTGGCGAAAAATTTGAAAAAGTCTGGCTGTATTGGCTAGCCCAGACGGATATCCCGGGGCTGAGTAATGCCACCATCTGGCTTTAATAGGACAAAATGAGTTCTCCTTGGATGCACAGACTAGACGACAGAACAGATTCATAGGACTAACGGTAGGCCCCACCCCCTATAGGGAGCTAGGTCTAAGCTGACGCCTCTAAAACCTCAATAAGTGGGAGAACTACAATAACAAGGGCAGGTGGTGTCCGTCCAACAGAAGAGATCCAGGAAGTGAATGGGAGCGCCTCCTCAACTCCCCCCTCCCTCCCCCTCTCACCTCCCCTTATCCCTCTACTTGTCTATGTCCTGTCGTCTTCCCTTCCCTCTGTCTGTTAAATGTTGTATGTCTGATGTTGACTAACACCTAACATGTTTCCATACGTTTTATGACGTCACATTAAAATGTACCTTGACTTAAGAATTATGTTTCGACTCAGTGTGAAATAAGAATGAATGAAAGGTTGTTCAAACCTCACAACTCCTACATGATACTTTACATCACAAACACAATACATGTTCTCTTAAAAAACTTCATTTTCAATGACACTAAGTGATCCAATTTAAATAACATGTCAAAAACAATTAATTAACATGACAACATAACATAGAAATGAACATATTATATGTCCTGCACCTCATACACTCTTCTTCCAGGTGCGATGAGCTGCATGACCCCGGTGAAGACCCTTGTTCAGTCTCAGGTGACATATGTCCTCCAGGAGCAACTATATAGAACAATAACATGAGTTGTTAATTGACATGTGTACATAATGTACATTGAGTTAGTGTATCTTGAGTATTTATGGCTAACTAACTGCATCACTTCATGAACTGAAAATATGTTTGTGGCAAACTGAACATTATTCGTTTTAATAACAATGTACATGCCAGTGTACTTTGGACTTTTTACTTCACTAACATACAACATACAATGTTTATGCAGTAATGCGTTTGCAAAATATTATTAATATTGGACATACCCTGCATATGTTGTGCAGTAATATCACAATAATAATATACATCACTATCATGAGATCAACGTTGACAATGCTTATCATTAAGTAAGTAATATTGGAAAAGTTATTGTTTTTGTTACAGGATATGTGTGCTACATTAATAGAAGCTGTTGCAGGGCTGAATGTGGCTGCCACTCAACAACACAACACATGCAGTGTGTCGCTCACAGATGCTACTGGTGTCATAATGTGGTGTTGATATAAGTTGAACAATAGATCTGAGTGAACGAATGTGTAACGTAAGGTTTGATACATAATGGTTTGGTGGGTGAATTTGTACATAGAGTTACCATTTCAAATGACTG